>WNWK01021884.1:0-33447 GCA_009830355.1 Cherax destructor | reverse complement strand
CCACCCCCAGGATCCACCATGGGGGGATCACCTTAAATTTCCCAAATTGCATTTGTTTTTTGGAGATTGTTTACGTGTTCAGTCTCGGCCAGAATGTGTCCTGCAGATCCAGACATGTGTCCTGTGATTCAGCATTTTCCTGTGATCCATCATGTGTCCGGGGTGACCCTTTCCCACCAATCATTTACTTTTCTTTATTAGTCTTTTTTACGTCCGTAATTTTTTTCCCCTACTAAGATGTCTTTTATTTGAACTCAAAAGATACTGAATAAAGGTAAGTTTTTTAATGTATAAAGACCATACACTTGACATTATGAAGACTCATTATAAATTTGTTTTCTTAAAAAAATGAAAAGAGATAAGTTTATCTTTTTTTAAATATGTATAAAAGGGGTAATAAAAAAAAAATATATATTTTAAGCATGGGGCATAATCTGTCATCTTTTACAGTTAAATTTTTTTTTCAATTTAAAAGGTAAAAAAAAGACAGATAATAAATACGGACTTTATATTACATTATTGACTTACATGTTATGCATAAAAAAAACAAAAAAAATGATGACTGAGTCACTAGGCAAAAAGGGAACCTTCCTGGGACCGTAACAGAGTGACTTCATCATTCCAGGGGAAAAGAACGAGGGAAGAAGGAATTTGGTAATCAGTCCCCAGCCGCAGATGATGAAGGGGGACAATTCCCAAATCCTCATCTTCCGCTGTTGTTTTTGTATTAGATATGAAACTATTTCCGGGTGATACGTTTTCACATACAAATACCCAAATGTTGCAGAAGATCTTATTTCCAATTTTGGGGTTTTTGTAAACTACAAATGTAATAAAGCGAACTAGTGTTGGGAACTTTTTTGGGGGGTGCCCCAGTATTGATTTTTATTAATTAAACATCGGCCATCTCCCACCAAGGCAGGGGGGCCGCAAAATAAAAACTTTCACATCATTCATCCACGTGTTTCCAGAGGCAAAATATGGAGGCAACAAAATTAAACCTCCTTCAGAGTGCAGAACTGTTCATCCCCGGGCTCAAACCGCCCGCCGGGTTTCCCCCAACCCTTATAAATGTGCCTTGCTTACACTCCAAACACTTCAAGTGCTAAAACCATTTGTCCCATTCGCCCACAAACCCTCATGCACGCTTGCTGAAGTCTAAGCCCCCTGCACACAAAACCTTTTTGCCACCCCCCCCAACCTTCCTGGCCGACCCCTACCCCGCCTTCCCCCCCGTTACAGATTTATACACTCAAAACATCCTTTTTTCTTCATTTCTCTACATGTCCAACCACCCCAACAACCCCCTTCAGCCCCCCGGATATTAGTTTTTATAATCCTCACCTTTTTAATTTCCCAAAATACAATTTATTTAAATTAACCACACACCCTCAGACATGGCATTCCACTGCCTCCAGCCTTCTCTTTTTGCAACATTCACCACCCATGTCTCACACCCATAAACCCCCAACATTCCATTTTTTCCCCCCCAAACTATGATTCATTTTCTTTCATAGCCCAAATTTTGACACGTTGACCCCAAATTTAACCCTCTTCCATCCTCTCCCCCTCCAATCTGATATTCAATCTTACGTTACCTTTTTTTGTTATCTCCGCCTTATTTTTTCCTATATTCATTTTTTAATTTCCTTTTTTACATACCCTACCAAACTCATCCAAAAACCCTCTGCACCTCTTCAGAATCTCCCAAAAACAGTGTCATAGCAAAGAGCAATGTGACAACTCCCACTTTGTGTTAGATTCTTTATTTTTTAACACAAAAATTAGCCAACCCCCGAAATTCCCCTCTTTCCAACCCCCGAACATTCACCTTTGCCAACCCCCTCCTTCATTTCTCTTACAACCCTATCTATAACTATATTTAAAAACATTAACATACATCCTTGTCTAAAGGGGAGTATGTAAAATTTATTCGGGTTCATCACACAATCATTTTTGTTAAATTTCTTCTGACTGGGAAAACGGCACCGGGGTAGTGTCTGATATGTGAAAGATGGCTAATGTTTCTTTTTTTAAAGGGGGGACAAGTCATACCCAAATTCCCGCCCAATAAGCCTGCCCTCAATTGTTGGAAAATTTAAAAGAGTCAATTATAGCTGATATTATTAGAAGCCATCTAGATAACCAAATTTGATTAATTATACAAACATGGATTCCGAGGGCCGCCTGCCATCTAATTTTTTAAACCCTTTTTCACTAAAGTTTTTTAGGCGTTGATCCCAAAAAAGAATTGATATTGTTTATTTTTACTTTTGTAAGGCTTTTGATAGAATACCGCACCAGAGACTGTTAAATAAAGTGGCAGCTCGGGGTTGGGGGAAAAGTGCTGACATGGATCGAGTTAGGCTCCAAAGGAAGCAAAAGGGGCAAAATGGGGGAAACCGAAGGGGGCTTGAAAAAATGGGTTTCCCCGGGATGAGTTAGGCCCTTTTTTTATAATATATTCAATGACCTTTTACGAGGGAATTCTAGTGATATAGCTTTGACGAACGAAGATAGGTAGGATAATTGATTCAAAAAGATGTCATGGAACAAGGAAGATTTAAACAAACTTAATTCGTGGCAAAAAAGTGGAGATGCAGTTCAATGTAGATAAATGAAAGGGTTCTGAAGCCGAGTGTCCAAACCCAAGCATTATAACGTAGAACTTAGCCATACAGATTAAAAAAAGGACTGGGGGGTTTGGTAAGCAGAAACCCTTAAACCAAGACAGCAATTTAAGGGTACAAAAGGAAACAGATTACTGGGATTTATATCAAGAAGTTTGCAACAGACGTCCAGAGGTTAATTAAGTTTTATACATCATTAGTAAGGCCTCACCTAGATTATAGCTAGTTCTGGTTCCATATTACAGAAGGGACAAAAATTGTTAGAAAACATTCAGCGTAGAATGACTAAATTAAAAATAGCATTATAAATCTTTTTATGAAAAAATTGAAGCCCCTTAAATTACATTCACTTGTAAGACGTAGAATGAGGGAGACATGACGAGGTATAAAGGGAAAAATGGTATTAAAAAGGGATAAAAATAAGGTTTTGAGATATTTTTCCGAGAAACCCGCAAAAAAGATCCAAGTTAGAAAGTTTAGATTTAAAAAGGATATAAAAAGTATTTTTGGAAAAAGGTAGTTGATGAGGGAACAGCGCCAGTGGGGTATTGAAGCTAGACCTTGGGAGTTTCAAATTTAGGTTGGGTAAATTCATGATGAGAGGGGGTTTGGGTTTGGGGGGACTCCCAAAATGAGTAAAAAAATTATCAAAGCTTATTTCTTGGGGGCATTGAATATTGGGGAAGCAAATATTTTGTTAGTGGGAGGTGTAAGGAAAAAATGGAGTATAATTGGGTGTTAGGTTGTTCAGTCGCCGGGGATCATTCGAGGGTTCAACCGGTTTTCCATCTAGGGGGCCGAGGCAGCCCCCTTTGCGGGGAGAAAATTATGGTGGAGCGGAACTGGGGGGTCATTTCACCTCCCCCTTCTCCTGATGGAAAGGTGATGTACCAGGTTTTTTTTTTGTGTGTGTTTTTTTATGGTTACCAGTAATGTCTTCCATTTTAAAAGGAACATGCTATCCTTTTTCTTTCTTAAGTGTTATTTTTGGGTTGCTTGTGGTAACCAATTTTCTTTTTTTTTTATCAGCTCTGGCCCCTGGTACGGGACGCCGAGAGAAGGCGCAAGATGTACATAAGAACATAAGAAATAAAAAGGAAAACTGCAGCAGGCCTTGGCCCAACAGGAGGTCCTTCCAACCCCCCATCAAACAGAGGGGGAAGGTCACAAGCAGTGTTCCCCAGGGGGCAGTATTGGGCCCTTTTGTTCCAACTAAAAAAGACATAGATGAGGGAATAAATAGCAAAAGCAAGTTTGCGATGACACCAAAATAGGGTCCAATTCATTCAAATGAGGACATTAGAATTTCCCGGGAAAATTTGTAGATATGCAGTTGGGAATTTGGGGGGAGTTAATATAGATAAATGCAAAGTTCTAAAATTACAGGACAATAACCATGCCACATATAAACTAAATAATGCAGATCTTAATACTACTGATTATGAAAAGGATTAGGAGTTTTTAGCAGTAATCTAAAACCAAGACAGCAGTGCATAAGTGTTCCAATAAAGCAAACAGAATCCTTGGTTCATATCAAGAAGCATAAATAATAGAAGTCCTCAGGTTGTTCTTCAACTCTATATATCCTTGGTTAGGCCTAACCCAGATTATGCTGCACATTTTTGGTCACCGATTACAGAATGGATATAAATGCACTGGAAAACGTACAAAGGAGGATGACAAAGTTGATCCCATGTATCAGAAATCTTGCCTATGAGGATAGACTGAGGGCCCTGAATCTGCCCCTCTAGAAAGGCGTAGAATAAGGGGGAGATATGATTGAGGTGTATAAATGGAAAACAGGAATAAATAAAGGGAATGTAAATAGCGTGCTAAAAATATCTAGTATTGACAGGACTCTCAGCAATGGCTTTAAGTTGGATAAATTCAGATTCAGGAAGGATGTAGGGAAAGCATTGGTTAGTAATAGAGTTGTCGATGAGTGGAACAAACCCTGATTACAGTTATAGAGGCTAAAACGTTGTGTATTTTTTAAAATTGGGAAATAAATATATGAGTGGGCGGGTGTAAGTTGGTCCTGACTAGCTTGTTCTACTAGGTCAGATGCGTGCCCTTCCTTAAGTGAATGTAACCTGACCTGGCTTGAGCCGGTGGGAGACTTTAGACCTGCCTCTGCATGGCCCAGTAGGCCGCTGCAGTGTTCCTTCTTCTTATGTTCTTAACTAGACGGAAACAGGGAGACATTCGACGGAGCTCTGGCCTGTGTGCAGAGTGGGCACGAGACATTCTGGCAGAGATGCTGCCTGTGGGCAGAGCTCTTGGGGAAGGTTTCTGGAGAGTCTCGGAGGAGACTGTTGGAGACACGGGGCAGAGTACTGGCTTGAGCCGTGCTGTGCTGTAGGTCTAGGACCTCTGACTGAGTCCGTTTTGTAGAATACAATACTAGATAGAAATCTTGTATGAAGAAAGATTGAAGACCAAATTAAATTTACTTTAAAACGAAGAATGAGGGGAAAAAGGGTCGAGGATACGAGTGGAAATGGTAACAAAAGGGATATAAATAAGGTCTTGAGAATATTTTCCAAGAGAGAACCCACAATGGGTTTAAATTAGATAAGTTTAGATTTTGAAAAGGGTATAGGAAAATATTGGCTTGGAAATAGGTAGTTGATGAGTGAACAGTCTGCCTAGTAGGTTATAAGAACATAAGATAGTGGAGCACTGTAACAGGCCTGTTGGCCCATACTAGGCAGGTTTTTTACAATCCACCCCACTAACAGAATATTTGCCTAACTTTTTTAATGCTGCCCAAGATAAAAGCTTTGTTTAATTCTATTTACCATGTAAGTCCCACTCAAACCCAAACCCCCTCTCCCCCCAAATGAATTTATCCAACCTAAATTTGAAACCCCAAGGTCCTAGTAATAACCCTACTAGGCAGACTATTTCCACCCCATCAACTACCCTATTTCCAAACCAATACTTTCCCTATACCCTTTTCTAAATCTAAACTTACCCAAACCTTAAAACCCATTTTTGGGGGGTTCTTAGAGAGATACCCTCAAGACCTTATTTATACCCCCTTTTGTTAATTGTTATTTTCCACTTGTATACCTCGATCATGTCTCCCATCATTCTTGTCTTAAAGGAATGAAATTTTGGGGGTTTCCCAATTTTTCTTCATAAAAGATTTCTAATGCTATGTATTAATTTAGTCATTCTACCCCGACTGTTTTCTAACGAATTAATATCCTTTCCCAATATGGAGAAAAAGAACTGAGCTGGAATCTAGGGGGGCCTTTAATGATGTATAAAGTTGTAATAAAACCCCTTGAACTTCTGTTGTTTAACATTTTTGGGATATAAACCCCAGTAATCTTGTTTGCCTTATTACGTACGCAAAGGGCATTGTTGTCTGGGTTTAAGGTTGCTGTTTCCCATAACCCCCAAGTTTTTTTCGCAATCTGTATAGCTGTTCTACGCCATTCAATTTATAAGTGCTTGGGTTATAGAACCCCGAGCTTAAAGAACCCATTTATCTACATTAAAACTGCTTTCCATTTTTCTGCCCAAAGAATTGAGCCCGTCTAAATCCTCCTGAATTTCCCCCCGGGACATATACGTTAAAAAAAAATTTTCCCTTTACCTATCTTCGTGTCATCGGCGAATTTGCTCATACCCTAGAAATTTCCCCTCAAAAAGGCTTGATATATATTATAAACAAAAAAGGCCTAAGATATCCCGTGGAACGCCACTTTTCCAGATCCCCACTCGGATTTAACCCCTTTTTAAAGCACATTCTCTGCTTCCTATTGGTGAGCCATGACTCGATCCATGACAGCACTTTTTTCCCCCAATGCCATGAGCTGACATTTCCCCTTAACAGTCTCGGGTGCTTTTCCAACAAAAGCCCATTAAAGTCTAAAAAAAACAATTCGAAATCTATATCATGATAAACCAGTTTTAAAAGCTTTACCGAAAAAAAAGAAAAATTGGGGGAAAGGGGAAAGGAAACCCCTTTCGTAATCCAGGGAGTATCGTTAATCAAATTATGTTTATCGAGATTGTTTCTTATAATATCAGCTATATTTGACTTAGTAATTTCCCCACCGAGGTCGGGTTTATTGGGGGGTTAATTTGACGGTAGTAAACTTGTCCCCTGTTTAAAAAAATGGGAAATTTTACATTAGCCATTTTCCCTATACGACACTACCCCTTTGTTTGAAAAAAATTAATTTTAAAAAAAATTAAAAAAAATTTTGGTTTCCACAGAGTTCCATTTTGATTTTAAGAACCCTTGAAAAAAGCTCATCGGGCCCCCTGCGATTTATTTTGTTTCAGGGGTCTATTTTTTTCATAACCATTTCGGCTAGTGACTGTGATATTACAAAATTTTCTTCAAACCAAAAAAATTTAATTACGGGGATATTATTAGTGTTTTCCCTGTGTGTAAAACTGAGAGAAAATAATTATTAAAAATAGAGCACATATCATTTTTTGTCAGTAAGATGCCCAGAGTTATTTTTAAGGGGCCCCATTTATCCCTACCTTTTTTTTCTATAAACCTGGGAAAAAACTTTTGGGGTTTGTTTTTAAACCCCAGCAACTTTAATTTCCCCAAACCCTTTAAGTTTTTTAAAACCCTTTTAATGTCCCCCTTAATGTCAGTATATTTATTTATAAGATACCCCCACCCCCTATTTATGCCATATAAATGCCTTTCCGCCCCAAAAGATATTTGAGCCTATTATTCATCCATTTTGGGTCATTTCCCCTTGATCAAATTTTTTAAGGGGTAAATGTTCTTTGGGCAGCCTTTTAAGTGTTAAGAAAGCTGTCCAAAATTTATTAAACCTTTTCCTTAACCCATTATAATCTTAAGGAAAACCGGGACTGTTACTGAATTATCCCTACTTTTCATAAATCCCTTCAATGCTAAAGGTAATTGACTTGTGGGTTGGGGCAGAGTTCCCTGTAATTTCTAAATTATTACCAAGGGATTTTTTTATACCAAGTCAAGTAGGTTATTTCCCCTTTTAGGTTCTTACAAACCGCTTTAAAAAAAAATCCTGAACAACTTCTAAAAAAGGGGTTAGATTTTAAACCCTGTCAAGAAATTCCAATCAATCTGACTAAAAAGTCCCCCAGAATTATTTTGTTATCATGCCCTTTTGGCCTTGACAATTTCCCCCCCAGAGTAGTCTCCTTGTTCCCCATTAAATTTGGGGGACGATATATCAACACCTAAAATCAATTTTTCCCCCCTCTTTAAATTCCCCCCCAGACAGACTTCATTGGTTTTTTTCAGACTTTATGCCCGTTTTTTATTAAAAAAAAATGATCACGGAATAGAGTGCCACCCCACCCCATTCCCGATATTTTTGTCTACTTTAAAAAATTTAAAACCCTGATGTGACATTCAGCAGGCATTTTTGATTTTTTATTTAAAACCCGTCTCAGTTATTGAAAAAACAAAATTTTTTCCCGCAACCCAGCGAACCCAACTCGTCCATCTTTTTCCAGCACTTTCGACAATTGGGTAATATACATTTAAAAATTCCTTTTTTTTTTACCCTACCTGCCCATTTTTTTTTTTCCATTTTACTTTATTACTGCCCTTGGGCATCTAGTGCCAATTTTTCCAGATCCACCTTATTCTGCCTATTACTAGTTCTCCCCCCAACTTATAATATTACTACACTGGGGCTTCCCTTTTTTTCCCCCAAAACCTATACCACTATTTCTTTGTTTAAGCCCCAAAAGCTCCCCCCACTGCATGCAGTGCCCCACCCCAGACTAGGGTGGGGGAAACCCCATCCCCCTAATGTCATTTTCTGCCAAGAAGAGGCCCAGCTGTCAATGAATGTTACTGGGTTTTCCCTTTTAATATTTTGGGCCAGCCACTTACCCCCAATTTCCCTGGACAGCCATTCATTTCCAACCTCTCCCCCTTCAAAATAAAACATATGACAGGGTTCCCACCCTTTTTCCCCAATTATGTCTATTGTTTACCCCAAACTCAAATCGGGGCCTCACCCTACGTTTTGCCAACATTGCCTTTCCCGCACCGAGACGGATAAAGGATTGCCCCCCCTTCCCATGATGTCGTCCAAACGGCTAACCCAAAATCCCCCCATCCCAGCCCCAAGAAAGCAAACCCTTTTGTCTCCTACTCCTATCATTCAAACAGAAAGCCCTATCCATGTACCTAACCTGGCTGTCCCCAACAACAACAATGTTTTTACCTTCCTTGGTGTCATTCATCGTGACGCTCCCAGAAGTCGACTCACATTCATCGGGTAGCACTGAGAATGGTCCGATGTTTCCACAACATTCTCCTGGGTCTTCGTTGTTTCTACCTCTCCACCCGTCCTCTTGATCCTAACTTTGTCCCATGCATTCCGGCCCCCTGTCCAGGTTCCTTTCTTGACTTGTGGATTCACAACAGGAGGATTACTACGAATCCTTTGTTTTCCTCAGTCAGTCGCTGTATCTCAAGCTTAGCTATTTCAGTTCTTCCTTTAGCTGCTGGTAGAGTAGCTAAAGGGGAGGACATCTTCAGATTCACAGAGAGCACAATAAGACACGTCTCATTGAGTTAAGCCAGGTCCACCAACTGCCCTTGTGAAGTCTTAATCTCACTAGCATGCTGATTACACACACACACCAGGGGCCAGGAGCTATGAATCGACCCCTGCAACCACAAATAGGTGAGTACACATACATACAGGGGTCAGTCCTAGGACCTGAGCGGTTTTTGGTATATGTGAATGACATGACGTAAGGAATGAACTCAGAAGGTCTCTGTTTGCAGATAATGTAAGTTAATGAGAAGAATTGAATCAGATGAGGACTAGGCAGGACTACAAAGAGACTGAACAGGCTGGACACGTGGTCCAGCAATTAGCTACTGAATTTAACCCCGCCAAAAGCAAAGTCATGAAGATCGGGAAGGGCAAAGAAGACCGCAGACGGAGTATAGGCTGGGTGGCCAAAAATTGCAAACCTCACTCAAGGGAAGATTTTGGGGGGAGTATAATACTGAGCACATCTCCGAAGCGCACATCAACCAGATAACTGCTGCAGCATATGGGCGACTGGCAAACCTGAGAACAGCGTTCCGATATCTCAGCAAGGAATCGTTCAAGACACTGTACACCGTGTCGCTAATACTGGAGTATGAACCATTTTGGGAACCCACCTGGTCAAGCACATCAAAAATTGAGAAATGCAAAGGTTTGTAAAAGGATTCCGGGAAAGAAATGTCCCGGGAAAGGGTTGGGGAAATGGGGCCTGACGACATGAGACAGGAGGGGGGGAAGACATGATAACGACATTCAAAATACGGGGATTAATAAATAAGGTGGACAGAGACAGAATGTTCCAGAGGGGACACAGAAAAAAGGGGGTCAAAAGAAAAGGAACCATACATAGTTTAAGAGAGGTATGATAAATACGGAACAGGGATTAAAAGGACCTATAGGATGGGAAGAGGCGTTAGGAGCAGCCCCGAACCCCGGGGGCAACCAAAAAACTAACCCCCCCTAGGTGAGTACATAAAAAAAAGCACGCACATACTGGGCCTCAGTGGGGGGGTAAAACACTTTATAGGAGTGATGCCCTTCGCTCCTCGTTTTTTTAACATCTTGCTGCCATTGCCTTTATGTAATTTAAAAAAAAAAAATTCAAGGGAAATACAGGGGTAATCAAATCAAAGTTTAGTTTGCTTTAAAATTTTTTATAGGTTGTTTCTGCCAGGAGATTTCTTAATCCATAGAATGTTCCTGTCTTAACATCCTGTGTTTGTAATGGGGAACCCCTTCCAAAGCAATTTTTTTATAAAAGTTACATTGCTTTTTTTAATTCATTTTGTTGTATTGCGCTAATGCTGTTTCTGAATTTTTGCATTATTCCCGTGTTGTTGTGTTAGTGCGCCTGAAAACCTCTGTGTGTTAAGTTTGTTACTAATATATGTATTTTGCAACCTTGCACAGATCTTCAAGCGCTACTGACGTGTTGCCTTATGGGCCATCGTATATGTGTACCTATGATGATTTTTTTATGTGAAAAATCATTATCATTAGACCTTTTTTTTTCGGGCTGAGTGACCATTTTTTGATAGTTAAAATACGGCTGAGCCCAGTGGCCAGTTGAGCAATGGAAACAATTACACGGCTGTATATAGTAAATAACAGGAATTCGCTTCAGGCTGGGAAAAAGATTTAATTGCAACAGTACTCGCCTAGTTGTGAAGGCTATTGTGATTAATACAAATTAACGTAAATACAGACGAGAGGTTAAGTTGAATAGGCGTCAGCCAGGAAAAAGTGTGTCGATTTCATTAGGGCCCAGGGTATAAATTGACTGGAGTCTCAGCCAGTGACCTGGTACAATATATTTAGAGCTACTTTTTGAGTCGGTTGTGCAGTGAATGTCTTCTTGAAAGATCACATGTTGATTTTATTCCGGAGGTTGGAAAACTGCAGACACCTTCGAGGCGAATTTGTTTTAAAGTGACAAAGCCTTCAAAGAACTTCTTTCATAAAGGACAATGGGAAGGAGCATTGCAAGTGGGATGAAGACAAAGCTGGAGTGAGCCACCACACACCTCTGAAGACCAGAAGGTATTTAAAAGAAAAAGACTTCAAAGCCGTGTGGAGGCTCCTGCCATATTTCTGAAAAAAAATAGCTCAGGCTGTTTTATTTGGGGTAACCCACGTCTTATAAGTTGCTTATTCTAAAGTTTAAACCCAGATGTTGGGGTGGCCATAATTCATCCATCGGGGGCGTTAAGGGGTTGAAAACCTTTTTTTAAATTTAAAAAAAACTTTTTTTGGGCAGGTTTAAAAAAAGACTTCCCCCAGATGCATCATCCTGTCGTGAATGGCTGCAGGTGGGGAAAGGGCCCAAATACTTCATGAAACCTGTTCCTCTGACTTATACAGCTGATGACCTGATCATCGATTGATGAAACCTCTTCCTAAGACTAATGCATCCATACCTTTCATCAAATAATGTATCCAGTACCATTCATTACACTGAATAAAACCATCAGGTAACTTGAATCACTATTCAAGAAATCTGGGGAAATTTTACTATAATAATTACAGTAATTTTTTAAAACTCCATGAGATTTATATCCCAAATAGCAATCCCACGGGCTATCCAGTTGACCAAAGTTCTAAGTTACAGTTTTTTTTTTTTTTCCTGCAGACTGTAAGCCGCTGAGGCATTATGAGTTCTGTTCAGCAGCTTATAACCTTAAGTTAAAACAACAATGGAAAGGTTCCATTAAATTTGAAGACAATGATGCGAGCTTATTGCTTACATTTTCCTACAGACTGATAAAAGTCCTTTGAGATTTTTTTTATAAGAAGATACTGGGTATAGCTCCTTCGCGCTAATATTTTGCCCATAATGTAAGGGGACTTTTGCAAGTACTTGAAGAAGGCTGGACGGGGGTGAGGTGAAGTCACATAATGCCACACGATGTCAAGTCATAACTACACCTAGTACTTCAAATGGATGAAGATAACAATAAGGGGAAAAAAGTATGAAAAAAGGGATCTAAAAACCCCTTCATTTAGTATAGGAGAAAAAATCATTGTTCAAGACCCTGATTTGGTCACACCCCGAAGGCATCGTTTATTGTCTCTGTAGGTGATAGAAAATCCCTCCAATTATGGTAGCCCCTGTTGACATATGTGATAAAATTAAAAACTACAAAAACCCGATTGGAAAAAAAGTACTGCCTGACGCCCGATAATGACCGTCACCTGTTCCTACGGACCCCGACAATGAACCTCCCAAATTGCAAGAAATTAGTGTGGTCGAAATAAGATTGCGTACCTGAAATTACTTAAAACCCACGTCCCCTTTTTGCACAATCAAGGGAAAGGGCCAAAAAGAACCTATCATTGTCGGATGTTCCAAAAATTTTAATATTGGATTTCATGAAAATAAATAATTATCTTTCAAGAGACCTAACCCAGAGAAGCAGATATTTCTACAAGATATAAATTTTTTTTTTGGAGCACAGGTTAGTAGAGGAATCTTTCAAGTTCATTGATCTCACCCAGCATCCTCGTGAGGTTAACATAAGGTTAATTAAATCACAATGCCAGCTGCCCACACACTTCCCAACATGAATGACATTGTAGACTTCTGTGGGTAAAGCCAAATGTTAGTGCAAATTAGACCTCAAGAGTTTCTATCAGGGTCCTTTAACTGACAGTGACACAGGAAATCTCTGCATTTCAGGTTCATGAGGAAATTACCATTGCACTGTAACCAGTCAGCCATCCCCAAAAGAAAAAATATCCATTTTACCATAAAGGGTTTAGCAGGCACTTATGGATACCTTTATGGTTTAATGATATTCTACGATGCCTGGTAAGAACATTTTTTCCGTCTAAGAGAATTTTTTCATAGGTTTACCCAGTATCTCCTTACTGTAAATCTCAGTAAATTAATTTTTGGTCTTTCCTCAGTCACCTTTTAATCCACATAGTGGAAAAGGGTAAAGTAGTACCAAAACAGCCACCGTAATGTTCTGACCATTCACAACTGTAAAATCAATCAGGATAAAAAAAATTAAGATTTAATGAGAATGGAAGGTGTTCATAAATTCTGTCCATTTTTCAAAATTTGTCGCTTCTTTAACTATCCTTACCAGTAGGATAAGCTGGTCAGTCAGTTGCCAACAGTCTCTTCAAAAGATAAAAAGACTGCTGTGTAGAGCTTCTCTATAGTTAAAGTCAGTTTCTTCTGCTGGTGGATGCCTGTGACATGGAGCTAGGGACAGCCTTACTTTATGCCTCTGCCAAGGGATTTATCCAACTTGTCTATTTTTCAGCCAGACTCTAGCCACACCAATGGGTCTTTTTCAACCTTAGAAAGGAAGACACTAACTCTAGTCTTAGAAATGGAGCACTTGATGTGTCAGGTTTTTGGCGATCATAACTCGCTGGCATACTGAGCTATGTGTGGAATAACACTCGTCTAATGCGGGGTCCCAAACTCTTCAGGTCCTTCATGTAGTTTCAGATTGTTCATCGACCCCGAAACATTTATTACATGAAACTGATTTAATAAATAGTACTTTAACTAATAGTATTACGAAATAAAATAACATACAAAAATAACTTCATTAAAAGTAGGTAATATTTACACTATGAGAAATATAATTTTAAACATACCAATTTTAACTTGGAGTTACAATTCTGAACTTATAGTAAATGCACATCGGCCACTTCTTCGGCACCACTACTATCACTGTAAGTAACACCACTACTATCACTGATAATGTGCCGGCGCTCCAACAGCGCTTGAGGTGATGGAGTACGCTCAATACTGGAAGTGAATCAGGAATACTACATGTATGTATATCCTTCCTGGGGAGAGGAGAGATGAGAAAAACAAGGGAGTTTCTTGTTTGGTTTGTTCCTTGTCTGGAGATTCGAGTTTCGTCCAGGTACAACAGGTCTTTCTTAGCTGTTCTTACTAAGTCGCTGCTTATAAAAAAATGTTTGATATAATCTTCTGACTAAATCCTACATAAGAATTATTTCCATCTTATTTTCTTGGTGGAATTCCCATCTATTCCTGTACGAAGTGCATTCAGACCCTCTGTTACAGCTGACCTTATTTTGTTTACTATCCTTTACCGCTTCTCTTCTTACTTCTATAGTTGAATTTTCAAAATTCTTCCTAAATCTCAGCTCAACTAACCTACATGATTCCCCCACTCGATCATATCACTTGTCTTACGATCCAGTCTCTTCAAAAATATTGTTTTTAGTTGTTCCATCTGTTTTGCGAAGTAATTTATTGTCCTCCTCTCTGCATTTATATAATTAAATCGAGAAAACTAAGAAGAAAAATAACAACGTTTCACATAACAGTTAATGAAGACTCACTCTTTCCTCACATTATTACATTAATACCATTTACTTAACATTCAAGCATTTTTTTTTTTTACTTTTTATTAAGTTTTATAGTTTCCTCGTTTACAAAACCTAAATTATTTTCGTAAATTAGACACATATGCAACACTTGGGTATCTTTATTGAGGAAACGTTTCGCCACACAGTGGCTTCATCAGTCCATACAAAGGAGAATCGTGAAGAACAGGAGGAATATGAGGTGGTCAGTCCCTCAATCTTGAGTCGATGTTGTCAGTCCATCAATCTCTCTCTCTCTCTCTCTCTCTCTCTCTCTCTCTCTCTCTCTCTCTCTCTCTCTCTCTCTCTCTCCCACTGCAGAGACTCACCCAAACCTTCCTCTTCCCCATCACACAACCTTACTCACACACAATTAAGACTCTCGTTCTGTCGTGCTGAGAGGCTCATTAACTTGTGGTAAAAGTAAATCCTCACCATCACACACACACACACACACACACACACACACACACACACACACACACACACACACACAGAAACGAGTATGCACAGAAAATGAAGGAGGCGCAGGAACAGAACGAAAACAACATGCATCGAAAGTGAAGTCTGGCCCGAAGCTGTTGTATAGCCACATCAGGAGGTAGACAATAGTCAAGGACCAGGTAATTAGGCTGAGGAAAGAAGGTGGGGAGCTCACAAGAAATCACCAAGAAGTATGTGAGGAGCTCAACAGAACAGAGGGGTACACCAACAAGGGATATAAAAACAAGTGTTGGATGAAATACACAACCGAGGAGGAAGTGAAGAAGCTGCTAAGTTAACTTAATACCTCAAAGGCGGTGAGACCAGACAACATCTCTCCTTGGGTCCTCAGAGAATGAACAGAGACGCTGTGTGTGCCACTAACCACAATTTTCAACACATCCATTGAAACTAGGCAACTACTTCAGGTATGGAAGACGGCAAATGTAGTCCCCATTTTTAAGAAAGGAGACAGAAACGAGGCACTAAACTATAGACCAGTGTCACTGACGTGTATAGTATGCAAAGTGATGGAATAGATTATCAGGAGGAGAGTGGTGGTGCACCTAAAACGGAACAAGCGTAAAAACGACAACCAGCAAGGATTCATGGAAGACAAATCCTGTCTCACAAACCTAATGAAGTTTTATGACAAGGTAACGGAAGTAAGACACGAGAGAGAGGGATGGGTAGATTGCATTTTCTTGGACTGCAAAAAGGCCTTCGACATAGTTCCTCACAAGAGATTAGTGCAAAAGCTAGAGGATCAGGTACGTATAACATGAAGGGAAATGCAATGGATCAGAGAATACCTGACAGGGAGGCAACAACGAGTCATGGTATGTGACAAGGTATCATAGTGGGCGCCTGTGACGAGCTGGGTCCCACAGAGGTCAGTCCTAGGAAAAGTGCTATTTTTGTTATATGTGAATGACATGATGGAAGGGATAGACTCAAAAGTGTCCCTGTTAGCACATGATATGAAGTTAATGAGGAGAATTAAATCAGATGAAGATCAGGCAGGACTTCAAAGAGACTTGGATAGGCTGGACACGTGGTCCAGCAACTGGCTACTCGAATTTAACCCCGCCAAATGCAAAGTCATGAAAATCAGGGAAGGGCAAAAAAAAACTGCAGATAGAGTATAGGCTAGGTAGCCAAAGACTGCAAACCATATTCAAGGAGAAAGATCTTGGGGTGAGTATAATACCGATAACGTCTCCGGAAGCACACATCAACCAAATAACTGCTGCAGCATATGGTTGAAAGAATTGGCAGAATACAATAGGGTGTTCCTAGACTGAGACAGAACAAAAACAGAACGACAGAAGCTGAAAGAGAGGACACAAAAGCGAAAGGAGCTAGGAGAGACAAGGACAGAATCAGCAGAGGACAACCAGATCAGGGCAGAGCAACAAGAACAAGCACACAAAGAACCATCCCCAGAACCCCACAACCAATCATGCTATACCAACACAAACCACAATCCCCACCCAACACTCCGCTATAGAATCCTGCAGTACTTTGCCAGGTCCCCCACCCCACAGACCCCCAAAACACAGTGTTGGAGAGGAAACTGAAGGTATGGTACACCAATGCTGACGGAATAACAATTAAGTGGGAGGAGTGGCATGAAAAGGTCAAAGAGGCATCGCCGGACATCATAGCTCTCACAGAAACCAAGCTCACAGGTATGATAACAGATGCCATCTTTCCAACGGGATATCAGATCCTGAGGAAAGACAGAGAGAACTGAGGGGGTTGAGGAGTGGCACTAGTGATCAAAAACCGATGGGATTTTGATGAGCTGGAGAGAGGAGACAGAGGAGAAGCAAGAGATTACATAGTAGGAACTCTACAATCTGGAGATCCCAAGGTGGTAATTGCAGTGATGTATAACCCTCTACAGAACAGCAGGAGGCCAAGGAAAGAGTATAATGAGATTTATAGAGTGGTGGTTGACACACTGGCTGAAGTGGCCAGAAGGGCTCATGCGAGCAGGGTGAAGCTACTGATCATGGGTGACTTCATCCACAAGGAAATCGATTGGGAGAACTTGGAGCCACATGGGGGCCAAGAAACTTGGAGGGCTAAGATGATGGAGGTGGTACTGGAAAACTTCATGTACCAACACGTAAAGGACACTACCAGAGAGAGAGGAGAGGATGAAGCAGCGAGACTGGTCATAATATTCACCATGAGTAGTGCAGATATTGAGGACATCACATATGAAAGACCCCTTGGGGCCAGTGATCATGTGGGTTTAAGCTTTGAGTACATAGTAGAAATACAAGTGAAGGGGTAAGTAGGAAAGGCTGGACGAATGAAGCCAAACTACAAGAAAGGGGACTACGTGGGCATGAAGAACTTCCTAAACGGGGTTCAGTGGGACAGAGAACTGGCAATAAAGTCAGTAAACGAGATGATGGAATATGTGACAACAATATGCAAGGAAGCTGAGGAGAGGCTTGTACTCAAGGGTAACAGGAATAATGAAAAAACCAGGATGAGCCCGTGGTTCACCCAAAGGTGCAGGGAGGACAAAACCAAGTGTGCTAGGGAATAGAAGAATTATAGAACGCAAAGGACCCAGGAGAATAAGGAGAGCAGTCGTAGAGCCAGAAATGAATAAGCACAGGTAAGAAGGGAGGCCCAACGACAATATGAAAATGACATAGCAGCGAATGCCAAATCTGACCCAAAGCTGTTGTAAAGCCACATCAGGAGGAAAGCAACAGTCAAGGACCAGGTGATCAGGCTAAGGAAGGAAGGAGGAGAGATCACACGAAACGACCGCTATATGTGAGGAACTCAACATGAGATTCAAAGAAGAGTTCACAAAGGAGACAGAAGGGACTCCAGAAAGACGGAGAGATGGGGTACACCACCAAGTGTTGGACACAATACATCCAACCATGGAAGAAGTGAAGAGGCTGCTGAGTGAGCTCGATACCTCAAAGGCGATGGGGCCGAACAAAATCTCTCCATGGGTCCTGAGAGAGGGAGCAGAGGCGCTATGAGTTCCCCTAACAACAATATTCAACACATCTATCGAAACAGGGAGATTACCTGAGGTAGGAAAGACAGCAAATGTAGTCCCAATTTTTAAAAAAGGAGACACAACATGAAGCACTAAACTACAGACCCGAGTCACTGACAGGTATAGTATGCAAAGTCATGGATAAGTTTATCAGAAGAGTGGTGGAGCACCTAGAAAGGAAAGAGCTTATCAACGTCAGCCAACACGGTTTCAGGGACGGGAAATCCTGTGTCACAAACTTTCTGGAGTTCTATGACAGGGTGACAGCAGTAAGAGAAGAGAGAGAGACGGGTGGGTAGATTGCATTTTCTTGGACTGTAAGATGGCGTTTGACACACAAGAGATTTGTGCAAAACCTGTAGGACCAGGCAGGGATATCAGGGAAGGCACTCCAATGGATCAGGGAATACCTGTCAAGAACACTGGTGGTGCGAGACGTGCTGGTTACACGCTAACCACACTCCACAGCTCAGGCTTCCTGCTCCTCTCTCACCTCCACCAGGACTACTGATTCCTCGGCCACTCCACGCTTCCCTTGCAGAACAATCACTGATAACGACCTAATAAGCCACCATAGGTCCAAAGAAAGCTCCTAGTGCCAGCCCTGTGGTAAGGAAGGTGAGAAATACGGTAGAACTGAAGGAGGAGATCATTGCAAAATATGAAAGTGGAGTGCGTGTCGTTGAGCTGGCCAGGCTCTATGGCAAACCCTATTCAACCATCGAGTCATGGTACGTGGCGAGGTGTCAGAGTGGACGCCTGTGACGAGTGGGGTTCCACAGGAACAGTCCTAGGACCAGCGCTGTTTCTGGTATGTGTGAACGACATGACGGAAGGAATAGACTCCGAAGTGACCCTGTTTGCAGATGATGTGAAGTTGATGAGAAGAATTCAATCGGACGAGGACCAGGCAGAACTACAAAGGGATCTGGTCAGGGTGCAAGTCTGGTCTAGCAATTGGCTCCTGGAGTTCAACCCCACCAAGTGCAAAGCCATGAAGATTAGGGAATGGCAAAGAAGAACGCAGACGGAGTACAGTCTAGAGGGCCAGAGACTACACACCTCAATCAAGGGAAAAGATCTTGATGAGAGTATAACACCAGGCATATCTCCTGAGGCACACATCAACCAAATAACAGCTGAAGCATACGGGCGCCTAGCAAACCTAAGAACAGCATTTCGACATCTTAATAATGAATCGTTCAGGACCCTGTACACTATGTACGTTAGGCCCATATTAGAGTATGCAGCACCAGTTTGGAACCCACACCTAGCCATGCACGTAAAGAAACTAAAGAGAGTGCAAAGGTTTGCAACAAGACTAGTTCCGGAGATAAGGGGTATGTCCTACGAGGAGAGGTTAAGGGAAATCGACCTGACGACACTGGAGGACAGGAGATATAGAGAGGGCATGATAACGACATATAAAATACTGAGGAATTGACAAGTTGGACAGATACAGAATGTTCCAGAGATGGGACACAGCGACAAGGGGACACAGTTGAAAGTTGAAGACTCAGATGAATCACAAGGATGTTAGGAAGTATTTCTTCAGTCACAGAGTGGTCGGGAAGTGGAATAGTTTAGGAAGTGACGTAGTGGAGGCAGGATCCATTCATAGCTTTAACAAGAGGTATGATAAAGCTCATGGCGCAGGGAGAGTTACCCAGTAGTGGCCTGTGAGGAGGCGGGGCCAGGAGCTATGACTTGACCCCTGCAACCACAACTAGGTGAGTACAACTAGGTGAGTACACACATACACACACACATACACACACACATACACACACACATACACATACACTCATACACTTATATTCACACACACACACACATACACAAACACACACACACAAAAAAGGGAAAATAAGGAGAGCAGTCGTAGAGCCAGGAATGAATAATGAATATGCACAGGTAAGAAGAGAGGCCCAACGACAGTACGAAAATGACATAGCAGGGAAAGCCAAATCTGACCCGAAGCTGTTGTACAGCCAGATCAGGAGGAAAGCAACAGTCAAGGACCAGGTGATCAAGCTATGGAAGGAAGGAGGAGAGATCACAAGAAATGACAGCGAAGTATGTGAGGAACTCAACATGAGATTCAAAGGAGTGTTCACAGAGGACACAGAATGGACTCCAAAAAGACAGAAAGGTGGGGTACACCACCAAGTGTTGGACACAATACATGCAACCGAGGAAGAAGTGAAGAGGCTGCTGAGTGAGCTAGATACCTCAAATGCGATGGGGCCGGATCACATCTCTCCATGGGTCCTGAGAGAGGGAGCTGAGGCGCTATGTGTACCCCTAACAACAATATTCATCACATCTATCGAAACAGGGAGACTACTTGAGGTATGGAAGACAGCAAATGTAGTCCCAATTTTTAAAAAAAGGAGACAGACATGAAGCACTAAACTACAGTCCAGTGTCACTGACATGTATAGTATGCAATGTCATGGAGAAGATTATCAGGAGAAGAGTGGTGGAACACCTAGAAAGGAATGAGCTTATCAACGACAGCCAACACGGTTTCAGGGACGGGAAATCCTGTGTCACAAACCTACTGGAGTTCTATGACAGGGTGACAGCAGTAAGACAAGAGAGAGAAGGGTGGGTAGATTGCATTTTCTTGGACTGTAAGAAGTTGTTTGACACAGTTCTACACAAGCGATTAGTGCAAAAGCTGGAGAACCAGGCAGAGATAACAGGGAAGGCACTCCAATGGATCAAAGAAAACCTATCAGAAAGACAGCAGCGAGTCATGGTTCATGGCGAGGTGTCAGAGTGGGCGCCCGTGACGAGTGGGGTTCCACAGGGGTCAGTCCTAGGGCCGGTGCTGTTTCTGGTATTTGTGAACGACATGACGGAAGGAATAGCCTCCGAAGTGTCCCTGTTTGCAGATGATGTGAAGTTGATGAGAAGACTTCAATCGGATGAGGACCAGGCAGAACTACAAAGGGATCTGGACAGGCTGCAGGACTGGTCCAGAAATTGGATCCTGGAGTTCAACCCCACCTATTGCAAAATCATGAATATTGGGGAGGGGCAAAGAGGACCGCAGACGGAGTACAGTCTAGAGGGCCAGAGACTACAAACCTCACTCATGGAAAAAGATTTTGGGGTTAGTATAACACCAGGCACATCAGAGGCGCACATCATCTAAATAACTGCTGCAGCATACGGGCGCCTAGCAAACCTAAGAACAGCATTTCGACATCTGAATAAGGAATCGTTCAGAACCCTGTACACTGTGTACGTTAGACTCATACTGGAGTATGCAGCACCTGTTTGGAACCCACACCTAGCCAAGCACATAAAGAAACTAGAGAAAGTTCAAAGGTTTGCAACAAGACTAGTCCTGGAGCTAAGGGGTATGTCCTACGAATAGAGGTTAAGAGAAATCGACCTGACGACACTGGAGGACAGGAGAGAAAGGGGGACATGATAACGACATATAAAATACTGAGAGGAATTGACAAGGTAGACAGAGACAGAATGTTCCAGAGATGGGACACAGCAACAAGGAGGCACAGTTGGAAGTTGAAGACTCAAATGAATCACAGGGATGTTAGGAAGTATTTCTTCAGTCATAGAGTGACCAGGAAGTGGAATAGCTTGGGAAGTGATGTAGTGGAGGCAGGATCCATTCATTGCTTCAAGAAGAGGTATGGTAAGGCTCATTTGAGAAGGGAGAGTGTCCCAATAGCGGCTATTGAAGAGGCTGGGCCAGGAACTATGACTCGACCCCTGCAACAACAGGTGAGAACAGGTGAGTACACACACACTAAGAAGAGGTATAATAAAGGTCTGCAGGAGAGCTACCCAGTGACCAGTGAAAGGTGGCCAGGAGCTGAATCGACCTCGCGACCACAATTAGGTTAGTATATACACATTATCATTAGCACACACGACTAAGCACTTCTAAGGGACATATTGGCATACCAAAGTGTGTACCTCGACTGCGACAGAACATGAAAAGGCAGAAATTGAAAGAGGAGATACAAATATGGAAGGAGGAAAGAGAGGCAAAGAAGGAGATGGGCAGAAGAGCCCAGACAATTTAGGAAGAGCAAATACAACCTCCCTTACAACCACCTACAGAACAGTTTAACCAAAGAATCTAACCCAAAATCCATACACTGTACCAACTGCACCCCCTCATCACAAACTCCACCTTCAAAGCAACCCCTATAGTTCCTCATCAGGACTCTTGCTTCCCCAACCCCAGTGTACCCCCCAGACCACAGTTTTAAAAAAGAAGTTAAAGGTTTGGTATACAAACGGGAACGGAATAACAAATAAATGTGAGGAGTTGCATGAAAGAATCAAGGAGACATCCCCTGACATCATAGCACTCATAGAAACGAAATTCACTGCGATGATCTTTATGAAAGATAGAGCAGACGGGGAGGATACGTTGCACTGCTCATTAAAATCCGGCGGGGATTTGAGAAAAAGGAAGGAATGGATGGAATGGGCGAAAGGGCCCTAAGGTGGAAATTGCAGTGATGTACAACCCGCCACAGAACTGCAGGAGGCCTGGCGAAGAAAATGAAGAGAGTACCAGAGTAGTGGTGGACACACTAGCTGAGGTGGCTAGAAGAGCTCACATGGGTAGAGCAAAATTACTAGTTATAGGTGATTTCTGTCACAAAGAGATTAACTGGGAAAACCTGGAGCCACATGGGGTCCCGAAATATGGAGAGCCAAGATGATGGATGTGGTACTGAAAACCCTCATGTATAAACATGTTAGGGACACTACCAGAGAGAGAGAGGTGAGGATGAACCAGCAAGACTGGACCTAGAGTACTTTGGACATCGAGGACATCATATACGAAAGGCCTCTCAGAGCTAGTCATCATGATGGCCTGTGTTTTGAATATATAAGAACATAAAACATAAGAAAGAAGGAACACTGTAGCAGGCCTACTGGCAGGTCGAAGTCTCCTACCGGCTTAAGCCAATTACCAACCTAGTCAGGTCAGTCACATCCACTTAAGGAAGGAGGATGGCAACAGACCTATAAGCACAAGCTAGTCAGGTGCAATTCACACCCACCCACAACCACTCATGTATTTATCCAACCTAATTTTAAAACTACACAACGTCTTAGCTTCTATGACGGTACTCGGGAGTTTGTTCCACTCATCCACAACTCTATTACCAAACCAGTGCTTTCCTATATCCTTCCTGAATCTGAATTTTTCAACCTAAAACCATTGCTGCGAGTCCTGTCTTGTCTAGATATTTTTAGCACGCTATTTACATTCCCTTTATTTATTCCTGTTTTCCATTTATACACCTCAATCATATCCTCCCTAATTCTACGCCTTTCTAGAGAGTGCAGATTCAGGGCCCTCAGTCTATCCTCATAGGGAAGATTTCTGATACATGGAATCAACTTGTCATCCTCCTTTGTACGTTTTCTAGTGCATTAATATTCATTCTGTAATATGGTGACCAGAACTGTGCAGCATAATCTAAATGAGGCCTAACCAAAGATATATAGAGTTGAAGAACAACCTGAGGACTTCTATTATTTATGCTCCTTAATATGCCAAGGATTCTGTTCGCTTTATTGCAAACACTTATGCAAGGTTGTCTTGATTTCATATTACTGATAATAAGAACTCCTAATTCCTTTTCACATTCAATAATATTATGATTTAAATTATTATTTTATTTCTGGCATGGATATTTTCTTGTCTAATGTTTAGAAATTTGCATTTGTCTATGTTAAACTGCATCTGCCACTTCTCCGAACACTGCATCAGTCTATTCAAATTTTCTTGGAGTACTCTAATGTCCTCATTAGAATGAATTAGGTGACCTATTTTGGTGTCATGAGCAAATTTGCTTATGTCGCTATTTATTCTCTCATCAGTGTCGTTTCTATAAATTGTGAACAATAAAGGGCCCAACACTGACCCTTGTGGAACACCATTCGGGACGCTCCCACTCTGATTACTCCCATTGATGCAAACTTTTGTTGCCTATCTGTCAACCATGCCTCTACCACAAAAAAAATTCTCCCCCTATTCTGTATGCCTTAATTTTCCTCAATAGCCTCTGATGTGGAACTCTATCGAAAGCCTTACTGAAGTCCATTTACACAATATCGTATTCATTACCATGATCTACCTCCTCAAATACATTAGTGACAAAAGTTAGTAAATTTGTAAGACAGGAACGCCCCTTTGTACAACCGTGCTGAGATTCATTAATCAATTTATGCTTTTCAAGATGGCTACGAATTACCTCGGCAATTATTGATTCCATAAATTTTCCAACTATGGAGGTAAGGCTTATTGGTCTATAGTTCAAAGCTAAGGACCTGTCATCTACCTGGTAAATAGGTATCACAATTTCCACTTGTCTGGCACTATGCCAGTTTGTAGTGACATGTTGAAAAGACTAGCCAAAGCTTTGCTAAGTTCCTTTTTCATTCCCTTTAAAACCCTTGCAAACAGTTCATCAGGGCCTGTTTTTTTCCGTTTTAATTTCTCTATTTGTCTGAGGGCCATATCACTAGCAATCGTAATCGTGCATAATTTATTATGCATAATTTATTATGCATAATTTATTATTCATTATTATAATTTGTTTTTCTGGAATTTCGATACTATTTTCCTGCGTAAAAACTGAGAGGAAATATGAGTTTAAAATTTCACACCTTTCCCAATCACTGTCAGTGATCTGACCTGAGTTACTTTTGAGTGGGCCTATCTTGTCCCTAATCATATTTCTAAATACCCGAAAGAAAATTTTTGGGTTAGTCTTCGAATTCTTGCCACTTTAGCCTTATAATCTCTTTGAACTTTTCTTATTCCCTCTTTATTTCTCTCTTTAATTGAATATATTTATTACTTAACTGTTCATCCCCTCATTTAATACACCTATATATGCCTCTGTTTTGACAAATGAGATATTTTAATCTATTGTTTATCCATTTGGGATCATTTTTGGTTGATCTAATTTCCCTACTTGGAATATAAGTAGTCTGGGCAGCTAGAACTATGTTCTAAAAACATCATATTGACAACCAACACCACCAACCTGACCCAGGTAATTTCTCAGTCCCATGAAATTGGAACAGAGACTTAATTGCAGTTATTTGGGTAATTCTATGATACATTGAAACTAAGTGAGTTGTGATTGCTTTCCCCAAGCTCATCATTAACCTCAAGATTATTAATTGGTGATTCCTTGTTGACAAGAACCAAGTCAAAAAACACATGACACTCTAACCCTTAGGACCACGCAACCCACAAGAACCAAGACCCAGCCAAGCTGGTGTGTTACCCTAGTACACCAAGCGGGGAGGAGAATGATATTAGCTCTGAGGCACCCCCAACCCCGAATGTCCTCGGGCCAAATGTAACACCTAGCTTTGGGTGCTTCGTTCCTTTGGATTGCGAGGTCCGTTTAGAGCATTATGGGTTTTCGCTCACCATGAGGTGGGCCAAAACAATATGGGTTGAATCTTTCAGTCGTAGTGATGTTATTGATCAATACCACTTGTTCGTGGTCGAAAAAAAATATATATATATATATATATATATATATATATATATATATATATATATATATATATATATATATAATGTATTTATCAACTGAACTAAATATATCCTTCACATTTCTCCAGCTGTGCGACTTGTACTGTTGATAGAGCATTAACATATCTCATTGCTTTCAAATTATGTTTCATTATTATTCTACACATTTTCTGCCTTATCATAGTTTCATTTATTTCTCAGATATAAAATACCGTCGTCATCCAAATCCACTTTTCATATTTTTTATAAGTAAACCACCACTTAAGACTGCAAATTATAGGGATATATTCAGTCTTAAAAAACCTCTAATTTTCAAAGATCTTCGGAAAATACTAAATTATACCCATCTTTTTATTGTTCAAATCTTAGAAATACACACTATGCATTCAATTAATAGGTTATATTGAGATTTATTTGACCCAAAAAATTTTAAAAAAAATTTTCACTCCAATTACAAGTGTTATTCGTTGTTATTAATGTATGTCAAAAAATTTGTTCTAAGTCACCTTGGGCACCGATCAGCCATTCTATAATTATTTTCTGACCGCACTTACATTCACGAGTTTACAATTGTCGTTCTTTATATGATAGACACAAAGATACGTTTATTATTTTTTTCCCAAAATTTTTTTACTCCCGTTAACCAAATGATCTTTTTATTTACACTATTTAACAATTATGAAAATACATTTTAGTAGGTAATTTTTATTTTTACACATCTATATTTTACTTACAACCTCATTCTTATGTAATCCAAAAAAATTTTTAAAAGGTGTCTACTTAATTCAATAACAACTTTATATAACCAAGATTTAAACAAATTGAAATGTCTTTTTAATTACTTTCCCCACTGACTTTTTCTTATTTCCTTTTTCCTTTAGAAATTTAAAAAAAATTTTAATTTGGGTTAAAAAAATTTTTCATTTACTATAAAAAAAATCTTTCATTTCAGAAAAAAAAATTTGGTAAGACAGTTTCTGTTTTGGTAATATTCTCCTTCATAATTTACTAGCGAAATTTAGGGCTACAATGAATTGTAATAACATATTAGAGATCGGGTGAGAAACACTTTTTGTGTGTGTGTGTGTGTGTGTGTGTGTGTGTGTGTGTGTGTTTTGTGTGTGTGTGAAGTTTTAACCTCATTAAATTAACCAAAGAAGATTACAATAAGTTTTGGGGCCCAAGACTGTTGACAGCTTCACCAGGCATAAGGGTAATTAGCAATAGACCCAGGCTTTCAAGAGGAGCTGGACAGATACCTAAAGTCAGTCCCCATCACCCGGGGCCGGGGTTCGTATGCTGGACTACGTCACCTGTGTCACCGATAAAACCCAAACTTGATTTTCTGACCGCACTTACATTCACGAGTTTACAATTGTCGTTTTTTTATATGATAGACACTAAAGATACGTTTAGCCCTGATCCACCGGGACCTATCATGGACCGGCCCGCAGGGGCGTTGACCCCAAACACCCCCAGGAAGCACGGGGGGATATCTTATAAATCAGTATACTGACATTAGGGACTTAAAAAGGGGTGAAAAGCTAAAGGGGATAAAATTAAAGTTGCAGGATTAAAAACAACCCAAAATTTTTTCCAGGTTTATAGAACAAAAGGGGGATAAGACAGGCCCCCAAAAATAACCTGGGCATCTTACGACAAGGAGAATGATATGTGCTTTTTTTTTAATAATTTTTTTCTCGGGGTTTTCACACAGGAAGACACTAAAAATAAAGAACATAAGAACATAAGAAAGAAGGAACACTGCAGGGCCTACGCCAGGAGGAGGCCAAATCCCCCGGCAACCCAAACCCCCGACCCAGCCAGGTCGGTTACTTCACTTGGAAGGAGCACTGCATCTGACCTTAGCAAAAACATGGCCAATTCACACCCAACCGCACTCATCTATAATTATCCACCGACCACCTGGTCAGGTCACTTCCACTTAAGGAATTAGTACAGGTCGGGTTACATTCATTAAGGAAGGAGACTGCATCTGACCTAGTACAAGCTAGTATTAAAAACTCACCCCCATCCACCCCCCCCCCTTTTATTTATCTAACCTAAAACTACACAACGTCTTAGCATCTATGACGGTACTGGGAGTGTTCCATCCACAACCTTTACCCAAAACCCGTGTTTCCTTTCCTTCCTGAATCTGAATTTTCCAATTCTATGATTCACCTCATCCTTCATAGACCCACCCCCGGGACATGTCCACTCCCAAATTCTGAATACATTCACCTCCTCCATACTCTCTCCCTCCAATCTGATACCCAAATTTTTTTGTCACCTATTTTTTTGTTATCCCCATCACCTTACTCTTTCCTATATTCATTTTTTTTAAATTTTTTTTTTTTTACACCCCTTTCCCAAATTCATCCCCAACCTCTGCAGCTTTTTAAAAACCCCCCCCAAAAAAAGCACAGTGTAAAGAATCATACCCCCCCTAATTCTACCCCTTTTGGGTGCAGATTCGGGGCCCTCAGTCTATCCTCGGGGGGGAAGATTTTTGATAAAAGGGGATCAACTTTGTCATCCCCCCTTTGTACGTTTTCCAGTGCTTTTATATCCATTCTGTAATACGGTGACCAGAACTGTGCAGCATAATCTAAATGAGGCCTAACCAAAGTTATAGAGTTGAAGAACAACCTGAGGACTTCTTTTTTATACTTTTGGATATGAAGCCAAGGATTCTGTTAGTTTTTTTTGGAACACTTATGCACTGTTGTCTAGGCTTCAGTTTACACTAACCAGAACTCCTAAATCCTTCCCCCAATTACAAGTAATAAGATCTATATTTTTTAGCTTATATGTGGCATGGTTATTGCCCTCCCAACATTTAGAACTTTGCATTTGTTTACATTAAACTGCACTGCCATTTCCCCCGGGGACCACTGCATCAGTTTTTTCCCCAAATCATCCGGGAGTGCTCTAATGTCCTCATTTAATGAATTGGACGGCCTTTTTTGGTGTCATCAGCAAATTTACTTATGCTACTATTTATTCCCTCATCTATGTCGTTTATAAAAATTTTAAAAAAAGGGGGGCCCAAAAAACCGGCCCCTGGGAACCCCCCAAAAAGACGCGCCCCCTTTTTTGTTTTCCCCCATTTATGCAAACTTTTGCCGCCTATTAGTCAACCATGCCTCTACCCAGGAAAAATTTCTCCCCCCCATTCCGGGGCCTTAATTTTCCCCCCAGTAGCCTTTTTATGTGGAACTTTTTCCCCAAAGCCTTACTGAAGTCCATATACACAATATCATATTCATTACCATGATCTACCTCCTCAAACACCTTAGTAAAAAAAATTAAAAAATTCGTAAGACATGAACGCCCCCTTTTTAAAACCGTGTTGAGATTCATTAATCAATTTATGTTTTTTAAGATGGCTACAATTGCCTCGGCAATTATTGTTTTTTTTTAAAATTTTCCCAAATATGGAGGTAAGGCTTTTTGGGGTTTTTAGTTCGAAGCAAAAGGGCCTGTCACCTGCTTTGTAAATGGAAATTTTTTTTGCCCTTTTCCCCTTGTCTGGCACTATGCCAGTTTTTAGTGATATATTGAAAAAAAATTTCCCAAAAGGGTTTCCTTTTTTTACATTCCTTTTTAAAAAAATTTCAAACAGTTCATCAGGGCCTTTTGGGGGGGTTTTTAGGTTTTAATTTTTTATTTGTCTGAGGACCATGTCACTATTAACCCAATCGAGCATAGTCTGTTATCTTCCAGTTCTACATAATTTATTATTTCTGGAATTCTGCTAGATCTTCCCCGAGTAAAAACTGAGAGGATGTAAGTATTGAAAATTTCACACATATCCTTATCACTGTCCGTGATCTGTCCTGAGTTACCTTAAAAAAGGGGCCCCCCCGTCCCTAATCTTACTTCTGTATACCTGAAAGAACCCTTTTAAAGTCTTCGAATCCCCCTTTTTACCCCTTTTTCCCCCTAATCCCTTTTTCCCCTTTTTTTTTTCCTTTTTTATTTCTCTTTTTAAATTTATAATATTGATTTTTTTTTCTGTACATCCCCCTTTTTATACGCCTATATATGCCCTCTTTTGACCAATGAGATGTTTTAATTATTGTTCATCCATTTAAAACCCCAAGGAGCTTTTGTCACCGTTTCCCCCTACTTTCTTTGTTTGTTGATCAATTGTTTTTCATTTACAAA
Organism: Cherax destructor; assembly: GCA_009830355.1. NCBI lineage: Eukaryota > Metazoa > Arthropoda > Malacostraca > Decapoda > Parastacidae > Cherax > Cherax destructor. The sequence continues at coordinate 3,657 of WNWK01021884.1, read as the reverse complement.
CAACTTTATTTTGAATCTTATCTTTTTAAAAATAACCCTGGGGGGATCCTGGTAATATCTGCTGTTTCCAGGCCTAATACCTGGGCCCGATTGTTTCCCCAAAAAACACCCATACCTCTATAATCTATCGGTTTTAAAATCCTAGACAAGGGGCTCCCAAAGACCCCCCCAATCGAATTGGCTAATGCAACCCCTAACCCCAGAGAGATGAACCCCATCCCTTTCATACATATCACGTTTGCCATAGAATTTGTCCCAGTTTTTGAATGGAATTGCAAATTCCCTTTCAGTACCTGTCTAGCCAAAATTTTCCAATTGCCCTAGACATCCATTCATTGCCCCCCCCTTTCTAGGCAAAAAGTTTCATATGATTGGGATACCTCCCTTTGAACTAACGACTTCTATGGCTGACCTATACTTATCTAGTAGCTCCTGTCTTCTGCCCCTTCCCAATGTCATTACCACCAGCACTAAGACAGAAAAAGGGTTGTTTTCCCCTTACCTGACATATCCCAGTAATAATTTTTACAGAGGCCCAGAAGAAGATAAATTATTTAAAATCACAGTTTTTTAGGGAAAAGGTTAAGAAAAAAAACTAGACCGACTGAAACAAAATAAATCGCCGGGTCCTGATGAGCTTTTTTCAAGGGTTTTTTAAAAGAAAAAGGAACTCTGTGATCCATTATCTAACATTTTTAAATTTTTCTCTTCAAACAGGTGTAGTGTCTGGGTATTTGGGAAAATGGCTAATGTATTTCCCATTTTTTAAAAAACAGGGGACAAGTCACTACCGTCAAATTACCGCCCAAAAAGCCTGACCTCAATTGTAGGCAAATTACTAGAGTCAATTATAGCTGATATTATTAGAAAACCCTCTAGATAACCATAATTTTATTAATGATACCAGCATGGATTCACTGGGGGGCCCTTCCCCCTATCTAATTTATTAACCTTCTTCAGTAAAACCCTTTTAGGCTGTTGATCACGATAAAAATTGGGGTATTGTTTATTTAGACTTTATTAAGGCTTTTTATAGAGTTCCGCACCAGAGACTGTTAAAGAAAGTGGCAGCTTTGGCATTGGGGGAAAAGCGTCATGGATCGAGTCATGGCCCCACCAATAGGAAGCAGAGAGTGTGCATAAATGGGGTTAAATCCTAATAAGGACTTGTAACAAGTGGTGTTCCACGGGGATCAGTCTTAGGCCCTTTTTATTTATAATATATATCAATGATCTTGACGGGGGGAATTACTAGTGATATGAGCAAATTCGCCGACGACACGAAGATGGTAGGATAATTGATTCAAACATAGTTGTCATAGAACTTCAGGAAGATTTGGAAAAACCCCTTAATTCGTGGTAAAAAAAGTGGCAGATGCAGTTAAAATGTAGATAAATAAAAGGTTTCTAAGCGGGGGGGTGTCCATCCCCAAGCACTTATAAGTTAAATAACGTAGAACTTACCATACAGATTGGGAAAGGATTTTGGGGTTGATGGTCCCCCAGAAACCTTTAAACCAAGACAGAAAGTCTAAGCGTACGTAAAAACAAATATATTACTGGGATTTATATCAAGAAGTGTTAGCAACAAAATCCAGAGGTTATATTACAGCTTTATACATCATTAGTAAGGGGCCCCACCTAGATTACCAGCTCAGTTTTGGTCTCCATTTACAGAATGGACATAAATTCATTAGAAAAAAATTCCCGCGTGAATGACTAAATTAATAATTTGCATTAGAAATCTTCCTTACGGAAAAAAAGATTGAAGACCCTTAAATTACATTCACTTGTAAGACGTAGAATGAGGGGGGACATGATCGAGATATACAAGTAGAAAAAAGGATTAACAAAAGGGGGTATAAATAAGGTCTTGAGGATATCTCTCCAAAAGAGAACCCGCAAAAATGGATTCAAGTTAAGGGTAAGTTTAGATTTAGAAAGGATTAAAGGGAAAATATTGGTTTGGGAAAAGTTTAGTTGATGAGGAACAGTCTGCCTAGTAGGGTTATTGAAGAAAAAAGGGCCTTGGGTAGTTTCAAATTTAGGTTTGATAAATTCATGAGTGAGAGGGGTTGGGGTTTTAGTGGGGCTCCAAAATGAGTAAATATAATTATCAAAGCTTATTTCTTGAGTAGCATTGAAAAAAAGGGGGAGGAAATATTCTGTTAGTAAGGATTGTGGGGGAACCTAGTATGGGCCAACAGGCCTGCCCAGTGTTCCTCCTTTCTTTGTTCTTATGTTATCTCATTAAAAAAAGGGGATGAGTTATTTCCCCATACCCGGACCCCCCACTCCCTTTCCCACCACTCCTTCAGTTCAAGGTGAAAGGTTTCACAATGATCCCAAATTATATTGCTCGAAAAAATAAATCTAAGTCTAGATGTGATTTGTAAAAAAAATTACGTTTATTTTGGAGATTCACGCAAATAAAAAGAAAAATAATTATGTTAAATTGGGGAGTCGCGTAAAAAACATTTTTTTTATTTCAGTAACTTCAAGAAATATTTTGTAAAAATTTTAAAAAATACGAAGTGTGTGAAAGCGTCTTTTGAATAGCGGGGTGTTTTTTTTTTTAAAAAAGTCTGCTGGGGTCACCATGGAAGCAATGTAAAAACTTAGTTTACATAGATATTTTTTTGGAAACAATGTGAAAAAAACTCTTGTATTGCAGGAAACAAATGACATAGGGATTCTTTGGGGAAAAAATATAAATAACTTTGTTTACCTCCCGGGGGTTCAGGGAAATGTAAATTAAAACTTCAGGGCCCGAGATGTGTTAAAAATTAGGGAAAGAACTATTCCTTGATGTTTATGACATACATTGTTTTATTGTACATGAAAAGTAGTTGTAATGTGCAGTTACAAATGTTAAGATTCGATAATAAGTACCTCAAGTGTTAACACTTCAAAGAGATGAAAAATTTAGTTTGGTTTGGGGAGATAAAAAAAATGAAAGTGGGCCTGGGGAAAAAGTAAGGTTATGAGAATAACAAAATATTTAAGGGAATGAAAATTTTGGGTATTAGGTTTGGGGGAGGAAGGAAAGTACTCAGATATTTGGGAGTGCAGTTGTAAGCAGATGGATTTTAAAAGACAAGGTAAATCATAGAACTGATGAGGGGGAAAAAAATTTAGTGGTGCACCGAGGAGTCTGTGGGGAGGGGAAAGTATGAGAGAATTGTTATAAAGAACGCTCTTATATGGGGAATGTTGAACAAGGGGGAAGGCTAGAGGCAGTGGAGATGTCTGAGGGAATGGTGGTGTGTGTATAATGCAGAGAATCAGTAGTTTAGAAGTTTGGAGGGGTGCGGGGGTTTCTTAAAATATTATCCAGAAGGGGTTGAAGAGGGGGTGCTGAGGTGGTTCGGACATTTAAAGAGAATGGAAGGAAATAGAATGATTTGGAGAGCGTATAAATCTTTTAGTGGAAGAAAGGAGGGGTAGGGGGCCTTTAGGGAAAAATTGGGGGGGTTGTAAAAGGGGGTTTTTTTTTGGGAGGGGCTTTGAATTTCCAGTAAGCGTGCGTGGCGTTTAAGATGGGGAGGGGGGCAAATTGGTTTTTTTGACGACGTGCTGTTGGAGGTGAGCAAAAAAACATTTATGAAGGGGGTCAGGGAAACCGGCAGGCCGGACTTGAGTCCTGGAGTTTGGAAA
>WNWK01021883.1:0-33447 GCA_009830355.1 Cherax destructor | reverse complement strand
GTACAAGAAGAACCTCCGCGCTGAGGCTGACTTCACAGTGTACAAGAAGAACCTCCGCGCTGAGGCTGACTTCACAGTGTACAAGAACCTCCGCGCTGAGGCTGACTTCACAGTGTACAAGAACCTCCGCGCTGAGGCTGACTTCACAGTGTACAAGAACCTCCGCGCTGAGGCTGACTTCACAGTGTACAAGAACCTCCGCGCTGAGGCTGACTTCACAGTGTACAAGAACCTCCGCGCTGAGGCTGACTTCACAGTGTACAAGAACCTCCACGCTGAAGCTGACTTCACAGTGTACAAGAACCTCCGCGCTGAGGCTGACTTCACAGTGTACAAGAACCTCCGCGCTGAAGCTGACTTCACAGTGTACAAGAACCTCCACGCTGAAGCTGACTTCACAATGTACAAGAACCTCCGCGCTGAAGCTGACTTCACAATGTACAAGAACCTCCTTACTGGATATAATTAATAATTTCACGTTATTTTGAAATTCTGAGTTATAATGAAAGACAAAATATTCAAACTTGTGCCACTGACTCACACTACTACTGACTCACACTACTACTGACTCACATTTCTACTGACTCACACTACTACTGATTCACACTACTACTTACTCACACTACTACTGACTCACACTACTGACTCACACTACTACTGACTCACACTACTACTGATTCACATTTATACTGACTCACACTACTACTGACTCACACTACTACTGACTTACACTTCTACTGACTCACACTACTACTGACTCACACTACTACTGACTCACACTACTACTGATTCACATTGATACTGACTCACACTACTACTGATTCACACTACTACTGACTCACACTACTACTGACTCACACTACTACTGACTCACACTACTACTGACTCACACTACTACTGATTCACACTAATACTGACTCACACTACTACTGACTCACGCTACTACTGATTCACACTACTACTGACTCACACTCCTACTGACTCACACTACTACTGATTCACACTACTACTGATTCACACTACTACTGACTCACACTACTACTGACTCACACTACTACTGACTCACACTACTATTGACTCACACTATTACTGACTCACACTACTACTGACTCACACTACTACTGACTCACACTACTACTGACTTACACCTTCTACTGACTCACACTACTACTGACTCACACTACTACTGACTCACACTACTACTGACTCACACTACTAATGACTCACACTACTACTGACTCACACTACTAATGACACACTACTACTACTACTACTGACTTACACCTTCTACTGACTTACACCTACTGACTCACACTACTACTGGCTCACACTACTACTGGCTCACACTACTACTGACTTACTCTACTACTGACTCACACTACTACTGACTCACACTACTACTGATTCACACTACTACTGACTTACACTACTACTGACTTACACTTCTACTGACTCACGCTACAACTGACTCACACTACTACTGACTCACACTACTACTGACTCACACTACTACTGATTCACACTACTACTGACTCACACTACTACTGACTTACACTTCTACTGACTCACGCTACAACTGACTCACACTACTACTGACTCACACTACTACTGACTCACACTACTACTGACTCACACTATTATTCACTCACACTACTACTGACTCACACTACTACTGACTCACACTACTATTCACTCACACTACTACTGACTCACACTACTACTGACTCACACTACTACTGACTCACACTACTATTCACTCACACTACTACTGACTCACACTACTACTGACTCACACTACTACTGACTCACACTACTACTGATTCACACTACTACTGACTGACTCACACTACTAATGATTCACACTACTACTGACTCACACTACTACTGACTCACACTACTACTGACTCACACTACTACTGACTCACACTACTACTGACTCACACTACTACTGACTCACACTACTATTCACTCACACTACTACTGACTCACACTACTATTCACTCACACTACTACTGACTCACACTTTATTAATGAGGTAGTATATAAAGATAAAATTAGCATAACTAACATTAGTTGTACCAGACACAATCTTAATTTTTAAATGGGTGGACCGGTAAGCCAGCGGAAGGCCTTGGTCACATAACCAAAAGCTCCAGTGGTGGGTCATCATATGACTAAGACCCGCCCCAAGGAACATTTGTTCTGCTTCCTGACGAACCTCACCTAACCTCACCTAATAACTACAATTATGAAGACGAAGAAAGGTTTTAGGAGCGCTGAGTCAGACAAGACACCAGTAACTTCAAGGATTTTTTTTTTTTACTTGCCAAGACATTTAGCAATGTGCTTATATTGTATATGATAGTTACATATTGAGGAGAGCAGCTAGCTGTGTTTTCTCTGTCATATTCCATCACGCAGGATGGGTCACACAGTGCTGAAAACTGTCAGCCTGAGCTGGGAGATGTCAGTCGGTGGGTCACACAGTGCTGAAAACTGTCAGCCTGAGCTGGGAGATGTCAGTCGGGCGACGCAGATATCAAGTGTTCTATTAACGCTTGATCAGCTACAAAGCTTCCCAGATATGAGTTAACATTACTTGGTAATTACCATATCTCAGGATGGTGTATCTCATGCACAGGAGAGGTGGAATTTTTATGACCATATATCAGTCACGTAACGGTACAACAAGAATGATATAGAGTAGAGAAAAGAAAAAAAATGGGAGGGGGAGGACTGTATTATATACCTAAGAATACATACATACATGTAGAAACAATACAGACTCACTGGTGCAATAGGCTCTCGATATTTTAAGACTACACTGTATACCTAAGAATACATATTTGAGCAGACAGCCTCGCTATGATGAGTCTTAATTAACAACATTACGGTACTTCACTTGTACTAAGAAACACACACTAAATGTACACTGACCGAAGATAAACTGGGCTGGGCTAAGCTGCATTATATTACATCAATTTATCAGAGAGGGGCAGGTCGCTAGGCTAGTTTGGTAAAGAAACACTGCAAGCTATGTTAATTCACATTGTTGCATACATGACACTACAGTCAACATACACACACATATAAATGTATGTAGGAAAGGTAGGAGAGAGAGAAAGGAGCGAGATCAAAGGGAAGTGAGAGAGGCAGGAGAGGGAAGGGGGGAGAGAGACTGAGAGAGAGAGAGAGAGAGAGAGAGAGAGAGAGAGAGAGAGAGAGAGAGAGAGAGAGAGAGAGAGAGAGAGAGAGAGAGAGAGAGAATGGAGAGAGAAGCAGGAGGGAGGAATGAGAGGAAAAAAGGAAGGAGGGAGGAGAGAAAGAGAAAGGAAAGGGGGCAGCATGTGGTCAAACTCATGATTGCCGGGGCAAAATAGGTAATATTTCTGCAGATATGACCTTATCTCAACGTGATTCCTCAAGAGTCAGATGTGGTAGTGGGGTGATAACAGGCGATGTGGAGGGGATGAGGAGACAAGATAGCGAGGCCGAGGGAAGATAATGACGGGGAGAAGGCAAAAAACGTGATAATGGAGGGGGGTGAGAGAGCTAGATAATGAAGGGGGATAAAATGTGTTAGACAGACACTCCGTATGAACTGGCGACTTAATTATGATTAATATAATTGCCCCGAGTAATTACCTTCACTCAGGCCATGGGTTATGTGGTATGCTACGAGTATGTTACATTTTATTCGGAGTATGTAACACTGCCATGTAGGCTCCCTCCCTCCCGACCAGCGAACCTGGTGCTAAGCATTTAACGATCAGTAGGGGCCCCGTCCTTATATATCAGTACCTCGGTTCATCGGCCAAACACAGACAAGCCCGCCGAAGCTGTGAAGCAATGTGGTTCACTTGTGACACGAGTTTTAGCAGACTTGTCGAGGCTGCTGGTCATTCACAGTGTTTTGTCTGCCTCTTGCATTTTTCCCTCCTTTGACCACCGTGTTGTACATTTGCTCTTACATTTCTGTACATATTGTAAATAATGTACATATTGTAAATAATGTACATATTGTAAATACCAGCTTGCTTATTTGGTGAAGCAAATACAAGTCATATATATAACTTCTGTTGTCTTTTGTTTGCTCCACTATTTATTCAATTACGACAAGGTGTGCAGGCCATTCTACACCTGTCTTCGTAATAGGTCACCACAACGGCTCACCACCATCCACAAATCACTGAATCACACACAAACACCTCCCTTTTCAACATGACTTTATTATATTAAAGTGACACAACATAATAACGCACAACACAACTTAGGATCACAGAGAGAAGAGTTTGACAAACGTGAAATTTACTATTTACCTTACAAGAGTTTATTACCCCTACATTTTAAGAGCTACTACACTAATTAATATTCACATATATCTCGTAACCTCGTAACCCTCACTCAGACAAGAATATTTTAATCCCTAAAATAGGGATGAAAGTAACCTCTCACTATACACTGTCCTCCACAGGACACCAGAAATAGTACATACTAATAATAATAATAATAATAATAATAATAATAATAATAATAATAATAATAATAATAATAATAATAATAATAATTAATAGTAATAATAATCTTTATTTCTACAAGTACATGATACAACTTATACAGACCATAGCTGACATCATTGACATGCTATAGAGAAAGCCCCTGGTTATGCCTGGCGCCGGACATATGTATTATTATTAGTAGTAGTAATATTAGTATTATTATATAAATAGGGTAGCGCTAAACCTGTATTGGTCATACAGTGCCAACCAATGAAGGGAATAACATCTCCGATTTCTTGGATGAAGGCATCTTCCAAGAACGTTGAGGAGGGTCGGAGAGGGAGTGAGGCAACTATGTACAACTCTCCCCGAGTTGTACATAGTGCTGGAGATAACACCGGTTATCCTCTCCCTGAGTTGTGTACATAGTGCTGGAGATAACACCGGTTATCCTTATCTCTCTAAGTTGTGTACATAGTGCTGGAGGTAACACCGGTTATCCTCTCCCTAAGTTTTGTACATAGTGCTGGAGATAACACCGGTTATCCTTTCCCTGAGTTGTGTACATATTGCTGGAGGTAACACCGGTTATCCTCTCCCTGAGTTATGTACATAGTGCTGAAGGTAACACCGGTTATCCTCATCTCTCTTGAGTTATGTACATAGTGCTGGAAATAATACAGGTGTCATCTGTTAACCTTCCTGCTGCACGGTCTCATCCCAAGCTTCCTAAACTGAAGAGGAGACATCATAGTACAAACAACTATTAAGAAGCACACGGGGAAGTACAACTACGTGTATGCCGTAAGGTTCACCTGTCATCGTACATCTTCACGAGAAGCAAAGATAAAAACCTAAGTGTAAAACATTTAAGGGGATTCTGTGTCACTCTGGTATTAGAGGATGATAGCACCTCCTGGTAGTACCTCCTGGTAGCATCTCCTAGTAGCACCTCCTGGTTGTGGATGCAGTTTTGGGAACTCAAGGCACCCCTGAGCCACTCAAGAGTCCATTAAATACCGGAATTCCCACTAGGAAGAATTCACTAGCCAGGGCAATTCAGGAGGATAGTTGTGAGGGAGAAGGAAGGGGCACTTCCTTGAAGGAAGGAGAAGGGTGAGGAGGAAACAGGTAACAATTCCTAGGTATCTAGACGAAAGGTTTGGGTGTGGCAGGAGGGAGAGAGGGAGGAGGAGGAAGGCAAGAGGAAAAGGAAGGCAAGGAAAAAAGGTAGGCAGGAGGAAAAGGTAGGCAGGAGGAAAAGGTAGGCAGGGAAAAAAGGTAGGCAGGAGGAAAAGGTAGGCAGGAGGAAAAGGAAGGCAGGAGGAAAAGGTAGGCAGGAGGAAAAGGAAGGCAGGAGGAAAAGGTAGTGAGGAGGAAAAGGAAGGCACTAAGAGTATATAGTTTATTAGGAGTAGCTTGGGAAGGGAGAGGGAGGGTGGGACGACGGATAAACATGAAGAACTGTGGAAAGATTCCTTAATTTTTACTGCAGGATGAACGTGTGAGTGAGAAAAAGGTTGGTGTAGCTGAAGGCTTGGACGTGTACCTCCTCACGCTTCACGCATCCGTCACCAACTTCACAAACTCTCTCAAGTAACTTACATCTTCAACTTCAAAGTCGCACAGATTTTCTTTCTTGGCTTTCCAAACTGCAAGATTGTCTCCTTCGCTGTTGATTTTTTTTATATAATGCCTTCGCGTTTTTCAAACTTATTAATATTGTCAAGTTTTACCGGAAAGAGTTTCGTGTTATGCGACCATTTTGCTTTCCCATAGCAAGGTGGAGATAAATGGTATGAAATACCGACACGATGAAAAAAAAAAGACACAGATGCAGTATAATGTGATCCCTTATCGGCTACGTTTCGCCCACACAGTGGGCTTTATCAAGTCACAGATCTACCTGAGCACAGAGTACATGAGTATATACAGAAAACTTAGTGACTGTCCGAAATACTGTGCATAACCACGGGCTTTCTGCAAGCACAAGTAAATGTCACCATCTCTGTATAAACATTGTAATATGCTGAAATAAAACTATTATTATTATATTCTCATGTAGTCTCTGCTCAGGCAGATCTGTTTGTCACTTGATAAAATACACGGTATGGGCGAAACGTTGCCAATAAAGGATCACATTACACTGCATTTGTCTATTTTTCCCATATTAACTTCTAACTTTTTAAAAAAAAGCCTACTTCGCTTCTAATTTAATTTTGTAATACGTATATTTTATCAATGTTGAAAACTTTTGTGTTTATGATTTCCACGGCCTTCAATGCTAACAATTTTAAAAATATGCTTAATCACACTAGTCCTATATAAAAAAACAAAAGTATAAATTATGAGGCTTCCCGAGAAATAATTCAGGTTTCATTAACAAATCTTGATTTCTTTAATTATATTTTTATAAGGACAGCATTTTGACAGCAAGGCAGTACTTGTATTTTATGAGGCTTTTCAAAAAAAATTTTTTTGAGATTATACAGTACAAACAGACATGTTTCAGTATAGCCAGACATGTTTCAGTACAGACATGTTTCAGTATAGCCAGACATGTTTCAGTATAGCCAGACATGTTTCAGTATAGCCAGACATGTTTCAGTATAGCCAGACGTTTCAGTACAGACATGTTTCAGTACAAACAGACATGTTTTAGTATAGACAGACATGTTTCAGTACAGACAGAAATGTTTCAGTATAGACAGACATGTTTCAGTATAGCCAGACATGTTTCAGTACAGACAGACATGTTTCAATATAGACAGACATGTTTCAGTACAAACAGACATATTTCAGTATAGACAGACATGTTTCAGTATAGACAGACATGTTTCAGTACAAACAGACATGTTTCAATATAGACAGACATGTTTCAGTACAAACAGACATGTGTCAGTATAGACAGACATGCTTCAGTATAGACAGACATGTTTCAGTACAGACAGACATGTTTCAGAGGTGAAGGCATGTGATATGAGTGGATGCAACATTAGTACCTGCAAGTTGATGAAGAACTCACTTATGCAACATTTGGGAATCATTATTGGCAATAAAGATAAGTGAGTGTTGCACATGTGTCTTATTCATCATAAGTGAAGAGTACTAAGAGGTTGAGACCTGGTGAAGAGTACTAAGAGGTTGAGACCTGGTGAAGAGTACTAAGAGGTTGAGACCTGGTGAAGAGTACTAAGAGGTTGAGACCTGGTGAAGAGTACTAAGAGGTTGAGACCTGGTGAAGAGTACTGAGAGGTTGAGACCTGGTGAAGAGTACTGAGAGGTTGAGACCTGGTGAAGAGTACTGAGAGGTTGAGACCTGGTGAAGAGTACTGAGAGGTTGAGACCTGGTGAAGAGTACTAAGAGGTTGAGACCTGGTGAAGAGTACTAAGAGGTTGAGACCTGGTGAAGAGTACTAAGAGGTTGAGACCTGGTGAAGAGTACTAAGAGGTTGAGACCTGGTGAAGAGTACTAAGAGGTTGAGACCTGGTGAAGAGTACTAAGAGGTTGAGACCTGGTGAAGAGTACTAAGAGGTTGAGACCTGGTGAAGAGTACTAAGAGGTTGAGACCTGGTGAAGAGTACTGAGAGGTTGAGACCTGGTGAAGAGTACTGAGAGGTTGAGACCTGGTGAAGAGTACTGAGAGGTTGAGACCTGGTGAAGAGTACTGAGAGGTTGAGACCTGGTGAAGAGTACTGAGAGGTTGAGACCTGGTGAAGAGTACTAAGAGGTTGAGACCTGGTGAAGAGTACTAAGAGGTTGAGACCTGGTGAAGAGTACTGAGAGGTTGAGACCTGGTGAAGAGTACTAAGAGGTTGAGACCTGGTGAAGAGTACTAAGAGGTTGAGACCTGGTGAAGAGTACTAAGAGGTTGAGACCTGGTGAAGAGTACTGAGAGGTTGAGACCTGGTGAAGAGTACTAAGAGGTTGAGACCTGGTGAAGAGTACTAAGAGGTTGAGACCTGGTGAAGAGTACTAAGAGGTTGAGACCTGGTGAAGAGTACTAAGAGGTTGAGACCTGGTGAAGAGTACTAAGAGGTTGAGACCTGGTGAAGAGTACTAAGAGGTTGAGACCTGGTGAAGAGTACTAAGAGGTTGAGACCTGGTGAAGAGTACTAAGAGGTTGAGACCTGGTGAAGAGTACTAAGAGGTTGAGACCTGGTGAAGAGTACTAAGAGGTTGAGACCTAGTGAAGAGTACTAAGAGGTTGAGACCTGGTGAAGAGTACTAAGAGGTTGAAACCTGGTGAAGAGTACTAAGAGGTTGAGACCTGGTGAAGAGTACTAAGAGGTTGAGACCTGGTGAAGAGTACTAAGAGGTTGAGACCTGGTGAAGAGTACTAAGAGGTTGAGACCTGGTGAAGAGTACTAAGAGGTTGAGACCTGGGTCTGTGGACACAACGGAGAGTCCTGAACGGAAAGACAATATTTGCAGAGTAAAAAATCTTTGAAACAGAGATGAAAGTCAAGGTATTTTATGATTCAATGAACGCAAATAAAGGGCATTAAGTATAGAACAGGTCCACTTCCTCGGATCAAGAGCTCTTCGCTGGTATCAAGGCACCCGCCTTGAGAGGAGATAAATCCAGATTACCTACCACTTGCAGGCGCTTTCCTATGAACAAAATAAAATAAAGTTTCAGCTATTGTTGATTGTGAGCGTCATCGACCTTCCCCCTGAGGGTCGACCGCACACCAGACCTCTTCGTTGATGGCCTTTTCAATCAGGATGTCCAGCTTATGAATTACAGATAATCAGGAATTGATCTGAGAAACTTATCAAGTTATCTCTTGAAGACAGCGAAGCCTCTCTTGGTAATTCCCCTTATGTACAGTATAAAGGAAGGAGTGTTATGGTTTATGTTTCACTGGTATTCTTGTTTTCAGATCCAAAATTTTCACATCACATGACTTCAGAGAACAGAATGTTACAGTACAGCGCGAGACTTAGCTACAAAAACAATGGTCAATTAAAGGGAAGGAAAAACGTGTCGGCCACAAGTGTGCTCCAGACGCCACCACGCACCACGCACCACGCACCACGCACCACGCACCACGCACCACGCACGCTGCAGTACAAACAATAAAGGAGTCATCAAAGCCTCGTACTTCAAACACTAGATTTGCTTCGAACAAAATCTGAACCATAATTACATTCCTTTGTTAATTACTGAGCTTCAAAAGGAGCTCATGCACCGAGATCCTCGCTAATTATATCCAGTATCAGTGACTTGGCTATACGGATAATTATATTTACCGAGAAGCACTAAATCAGTAAGTCATGCAGAGTCTGAGATATACTTAAATATTTAGTGAAGAGGAAACCTAGGGTCACCGCCCTCACGGCTCGGTCCTAGAAAAGCCTCCTGGTTGATGGTCTGATCAACTAGGCTGTTAGTGCTAGACGCATGCAGTCTGACGTTGGCGCCACAGCCGAACTGATAAGAAACTAACCAAAGGGACTTAACTAGTTCCCTCTAGAAGACAATTAAGAGGTTTATTGGCAATTCCCCTTTACACTTACTAAGTTACCTCGTAGTATACTACTCTTTGTAGCTTCCTTTTCAAGAGGTAATTTGCATCGTTTGCCCATGCCTTTTGCCTTATGGAGTTATTTTAGTGTGCAGATTTTGGGACCAATCCCTCTAGAACATTGCGGGTATAAATTATGATTGGTCTTTCTCGCCTAAGTTTCAGGGAGTATAGTTAAAGGGACTTCAAAGGCCCTCAATAATTTAAGTGTTCGACTGAATTTCTATGGACAGTTTAAGTTCTCCATACATTTTCCAGTTCTGTGATTTTTGTCTGCCTTGAAAGAGGCTACAAGTGTACAGCAATATTCCAGTCCTAAGAGAACGAATCGTCACTGACTTGGCATCTCATGTTTTATAAGTTCTAATTATCCAGCCTATCAATTACCTTGCAATTGTGATAGCAATACTGTTGTAATCGTTGAAAGTAAGATCTTCTGACATTATTGCTTAGTCCTCAAGTTTTCCCTCTATTGAGTGTCGAGTTTGTTTCATGCTCCATTTCGGTTTTTAATTCTTCAAATTTTCCATAGCCAAGTAGCTGAAATTTGTTCTCACTGAATATTACATTATTTTATGTGGTCCACGTTAACAGCTGATTAATATCAATTTTGAGAATTATTGTAGACTCAATGAATGCCGTTCACATACAAATTTAGTATCATTTGTGCCTTGAGGAAGAGAGCAATTCACTGTGTAGCCCATCCTCTTAAATATTAACACAGTATTTCACTGTCGGTAAGACAGTCAAATGGGTGACTAATTAATGGCCCTTAAAGAGTGATTATCTGACAGATGTTTCCACTGCGCTCACTGGGTTCGTGTTCCCTGTTCGAGCCTCACAACATTTGATCGTCTTTATTTTATATTCCATTTACTGGGCGTAAGTGAGAAATGCACATAGAATTTAAGTGGAAGACTTGTACTGTGGCAACCTTTGATTATACTCTGAGCATTATTACTCTCTCTCTCTGATTTGCTGGAAAGTCATGAGGTTTGATCAGAGAAAGGGAAAAGTAACTCAAATTCCTCGGACCAAGAGTTCTCCGCCTCAAGGCGAACTTTAAAAAACGTACAGTAAACCCAAAATTCTCTCAGATTTTCCAGGGGTTTAAACGTGAAGCTTCAGTCATGTCAGGCACAGCCTCGACCTGTCACTCTCTCTCTGTGTATATAAAGTGTTGAATCCTTAAATGTTCTTGATATTTTATTAAAGTGGTTTGCAGCCTTAGTTGTCCACGTTCAGTCGATAGGTTTTAAACTTAAACTAACAGGTCTCATCATCTCCAGGTCTTCACACGTATACAAGTCCATCTATCATCTCATTGTTTCCAGGTCTTCAGATGGTACAAGGCTGGTCCAGAACTTTAAAGTTCTTTGTGGTTGACCATAACGCTGGAATAACGCTGGAATAACGCTGGAATAACGCTGGAGTAACGCTGGAGTAACGCTGGAATAACGCTGGAATAACGCTGGAGTAACGCTGGAATAACGCTGGAATAACGCTGGAATAACGCTGGAATGGCTGTTCCGGGTTGGTTGCATGAGCTTCCCCGAACACCATTACACTCGACACTGCCAATGTTGTTAGGTGCCAAGTTTTGTTAGGCACTGGAGGACCTCCAGGGTCCATTATCTTCAACCTTTATACTCCCTTGATGCTGGAAATCTCTTGATCCGAAGGCTGGGAGCTATCCTTCTTATCCTCTGATTAAACCTGATTACGTCCCAGATGCTGTACGATATCTATGGGTTTAGCGCTTCCCATTAATATTATCTACTTTCGCATGGCTATAGTACATCTAGACACTATTTATAGTACAATGATGTAATTTATTATCTTCCATATTACATTTGGTGGTTTAAAACTTCCAGGAGAATAATAGTTAATGTACGAGACTCGAGATTTCCGAGGCAACTATTTACCTTCACTACCTGGTTAGTGAATTCCTGTGTCGTTGTTGACTGTGCTTTGTATATGAGGATAATTACAAGGTTCTACCTCCCTACTTTTACTCCAAGCACTTGTATCATATCACTGAATAATTTTAATAGTTCTGGGTAAATATCTTTCACAAGGAGGTATATTAATTATTTTTCGTGATATAATTATTTTTGTGATACGAGTTTCACAAAAAAACAGAAAATCTCTATTATTTATATTTTGCAAAAGCTTCAAACAACGCGTTTGTTTGTGTAAGGAAACCATCTATGAAAAAAACATTAGTTTTCAACTTTGTTTTTAAGCTATGAATATAGACAAACAGATAATATACTTGGGTTGCTTTGAACCAGTAATTTTGTCGTCATATTTAGCACTGGTGGCGAGAGCAAGTGAGCTGCCGCTCGTGTTGGAATACCTGTGTGTGTATTCTTGGTCTGCCCAATGCTGTTCCATCATATTTTACGACGACTGGTGTAAGTAGTATGTTCCATCCTGTGTGGTGACACTTGTATTTGCGGATACAATAATTGGTTTTATCCTCTTCTTATTCTTTCTGTTCTACCTGCTGTTTGTTTACAGTCCGTGAAAGTTTTTTCGCCCTTTTATCTTCAATTACCTTTGATCTTGAAATCTAGTGAGCGTCTGTACCTTTTAGCTCCTCTTAAGTGAAAACAACTGACAGTCTAGGTCATAATATTCTGTCCTCAAGTGAGTGTTTACACTTTTCTTGATGGTAGAAACTAAGACTTTCTTAAAGCTATATTTTTTTTCCTTAATTAGAATGCTGAAGTATTTCTCAGAGTGGGAGTCATAACATTTATTGCCCTGTCTGCATAACAATAAAAACCACTACATATTTTTTTTTCATATGTGACGACGCCATCTGAGACGTCTCCCATTTTGAGTTTATTCTCCCAACATACTTCACAATACTCACCCAACATACTTCACAATAATCACTCAATATACTTCACAATAATCACTCAATATACTTCACAATACTCATTCAACATACTTCACAATACTCACTCAACATACTTCACAATACTCATTCAACATACTTCACAATCCTCACCCAACATACTTCAAACAGCACTTTCTTGAGCCGAGCACCACCCTGCTACCACAGGTAAAACTCCCTCAGTCTCAACTCCTCTCACTGTCTTCCAGCTGTCGTAACCGCTGAATCTTTAATGGAATACTTAACGATGTCCTCATTGCCTTCCTGAAGTCTGCCAGCT
Source organism: Cherax destructor (assembly GCA_009830355.1). Classification (NCBI taxonomy): domain Eukaryota; kingdom Metazoa; phylum Arthropoda; class Malacostraca; order Decapoda; family Parastacidae; genus Cherax; species Cherax destructor. The sequence continues at coordinate 20,231 of WNWK01021883.1, read as the reverse complement.
CAGGCTGGCAGACTTCAACACTATGGATGTGAAGCATCCCCCCTGTATGATGGAATATAACAGGGAAACACAGCTACCTTATGTTCCCACTAGGTAACTGCCACACATAATAGGGTACCAGCGCACTGCTGATGCATCCAATTTTACTAAATAAAAAAAAATATTTACCTCTTTACCCCTTTCTTTATCCCTCGCTCCTCTCTCTCGTTCTCTCCCCATCTCAGCGTACACGATCTTTCATCATGATGAATCTTCCATGGCAGAGACTTGTGCAACATTTATATCTTCAAGTAGACGGCAGCTTTCAGAAGCTGCTCCCTCACTCCCTCTCCTTTCCCCAGGGAGGGTGCTACTCCCTCTCCTTCCCCCAGGGAGGGTGCTGCTCCCTGCGGGGGCGCTGACCCCCGAAACCCTCTCCAGGTATACTCCAGGGAGGACAGAGCATGCTACCTTGCTATATTACCTCCAGTGAATACCTGTCCCTCCTCTCACACCTTTCCTGCTCCCTTTCACACATAGTCTGCACCCCTCTCCTGCCTCCAGTCTCACACCACTCCAGCGACCCCCCCCCCATACGCCTCTGCCTCCATCTCACATACTGCACATTGCACACCATTTTATAGCTCCTGGACTCCATTTCGTATTTTAATTTGTGTTAGATTTAAAGCTTATCGACTGCCTTAATGACCCACGTACAGGTGAAGTGCGGCCATAACTACCCACATGTAGGTGATATGTGCCTTGTCAAAGTACAGGTGAGTGGCTTTGATATGTGCCTTAATTATCAAAGTACAAGTGAGTGGCTTTGATATGCTCCTTAATTATCAAAGTACAGGTGAGTGGCTTTGATATGTGCCTTAATTATCAAAGTACAAGTGAGTGGCTTTGATATGCTCCTTAATTATCAAAGTACAGGTGAGTGGCTTTGATATGTGCCTTAATTATCAAAGTACAAGTGAGTGGCTTTGATATGCTCCTTAATTATCAAAGTACAGGTGAGTGGCTTTGATATGTGCCTTAATTATCAAAGTACAGGTGAGTGGCTTTGATATGTGCCTTAATTATCAAAGTACAGGTGAGTGGCTTTGATATGTGCCTTAATTATCAAAGTACAAGTGAGTGGCTTTGATATGTGCCTTAATTATCAAAGTACAGGTGAGTGGCTTTGATATGTGCCTTAATTATCAAAGTAAAGGTGAGTGGCTTAGATATGTGCCTTAATTATAAAAGTACAGGTGAGTGGCTTAGATATGTGCCTTAATTATCAAAGTAAAGGTGAGAGTGGCTTTGATATGTGCCTTAATGATCAAAGTACATGTGAGTGGCTTTGATATGTGCCTTAATTATCAAAGTATATGTGAGTGGCTTTGATATGTGCCTTAATTATCAAAGTAAAGGTGAGAGTGGCTTTGATATGTGCCTTAATTATCAAAGTACAGGTGAGTGGCTTAGATATGTGCCTTAATTATCAAAGTAAAGGTGAGTGGCTTTGATATGTGCCTTAATGATCAAAGTACAGGTGAGTGGCTTTGATATGTGCCTTAATTATCAAAGTACAAGTGAGTGGCTTTGATATGTGCCTTAATTATCAAAGTACAGGTGAGTGGCTTTGATATGTGCCTTAATTATCAAAGTACAGGTGAGTGGCTTAGATATGTGCCTTAATTATCAAAGTAAAGGTGAGAGTGGCTTTGATATGTGCCTTAATGATCAAAGTACATGTGAGTGGCTTTGATATGTGCCTTAATTATCAAAGTATATGTGAGTGGCTTTGATATGTGCCTTAATTATCAAAGTACAGGTGAGTGGCTTTGATATGTGCCTTAATAATCAAAGTACAGGAGAGTGGCTTTGATAAGCCACGTGGAGTCGATAAGCCTTCAACCTGACTAGGAAACTAAATTATGTAGAAGTGAAGCTATGTTAACAAGTTGTTCTTGTTTACACTATTATAATTTATTATAATTTACTATTATTATTATTATTTTTTTTTTTAACACATCGGCCGATTCCCACCAAGGCAGGGTGGCCCGAAAAAGAAAAACTTTCATCATCATTCACTCCATCACTGTCTTGCCAGAGGGGTGCTTTACACTACAGTTATAAAACTACAACATTAACACCCCTCCTTCAGAGTGCCGGCACTGTACTTCCCATTTCCAGAACTCAAGTCCGGCCTGCCGGTTTCCCTGAATCCCTTCATAAATGTTACTTTGCTCACACTCCAACAGCACGTCAAGTATTAAAAACCATATGCCTCCATTCACTCCTATCAAATACGCTCACACATGCTTGCTGGAAGTCCAAGCCCCTCGCACACAAAACTTCCTTTACCCTCCTCCAACCTTTCCTAGGCCGACCCCTACCCCGCCTTCCCTCCACTACAGATTTATACACTCTCGAAGTCACTCTGTCTCGTTCCATTCTCTCTACATGTCCAAACCACCTCAACAACCCCTCCTCAGCTCTCTGGACAATCGTTTTGGTAATCCGCACCTCCTCCTAATTTCCAAACTCCGAATTCTCTGCATTATATTCACACCACACATTGACCTCAGACATGACATCTCCACTGCCTCCAGCCTTCTCCTCGTTGCAACATTCATCACCCATGCTTCACACCCATATAAGAGCGTTGGTATAACTATACTCTCATACATTCCCCTCTTTACTTCCATGGACAAGGTTCTTTGTCTCCACAGACTCCAAGTGCTCCACTCACCCTTTTCCCCTCATCAATTCTATGATTCACCTCATCCTTCATAGACCCATCCGCCACATGTCCACTCCCAAATATCTGAATACATTCACCTCCTCCATACTCTCTCCTCCAATCTCATATCCAATCTTTCGTCACCTATTCTTTTGTTATCCTCATCACCTTACTCTTTCTTATATTCACTTTCAATTTTCTTCTTTTACACACCCTACCAAATTCATCCACCAACCTCTGCAACTTCTCTTCAGAATCTCCCAAAGCACAGTGTCATCAGCAAAAAGCAACTGTGACAACTCCCACTTTGTATTTGCTTCTTTATCTTTTAGCCCAACACCTCTTGCCAAGACCCTCGCATTCACTTCTCTTACAACCCCATCTATAAATATATTGAACAACCACGGTGACATCACACATCCTTGTCTAAGGCCCACTTTTACTGGGAAATTATCCCCTTCCCTCCTACACACTCTAACCTGAGCCTCACTATCCTCATAAAACTCTTCACTGCTTTCAGTAACCTTCCTCCTATTCCATACACCTGCAACATCTGCCACATTGCCCCCCTATCTACCCTATCATACGCCTTTTCCAAATCCATAAATGCCACAAAAACATCTTTACCCTTATCCAAATACTGTTCACCTATATGTTTCACTGTAAACACTTGGTCTACACACCCCCTACCTTTCCTAAAGCCCCCTTGTTCATCTGCTATCCTGCTTTCTGTCTTACTCTTAATTCTTTCAATAATAACTCTACCATACACTTTACCAGGTACACTCAACAGACTTATTCCCCTATAATTTTTGCACTCTCTTTTGTCCCTTTGCCTTTATACAAAGGAACAATACACGCTCTCTGCCAATCCTAGGTACCTTACCCTCTTCCATACATTTATTAAATAATAGCACCAACCACTCCAAAACTATATCCCCACCTGCTTTTAACATTTCTATCTTTATCCCATCAATCCCAGCTGCCTTACCCCCTTTCATTCTACCCACTGCCTCACGAACTTACCCTACACCCACAACTGGCTCTTCCACACTCCTACAAGATGTTATTCCTCCTTGCCCTACACACGAAATCACAGCTTCCCTGTCTTCATCAACATTTAACAAATCCTCAAAATATTCTCTCCATCTTCCCGATACCTCTAACTCTCCATATAATAACTCTCCTCTCCTATTTTTAACTGTCAAATCCATTTGTTCTCTAGGCTTCCTCAACTTATTAATCTCATTACAAAACTTTTTCTTATTTTCAACAAAATTTGCTGATAACATCTCACCCACTCTCTCATCTGCTCTCTTTTTACATTGCTTCACCACTCTTTTAAAACTCTCTTTTTCTCTCCATATACTCTTCCCTCCTTGCATCACTTCTACTTTGTAAAAACCTCTCATATGCTAACTTTTTCTCCCTTACTACTCTCTTTACATCATCATTCCACCAATCGCTCCTCTTCCCTCCCGCACCCACTCGCCTGTAACCACAAACTTCTGCTGAACACTCTAACACTACATTTTTAAATCTACCCCATACATCTTCGACCCCACTGCCTACACTATTATTATTATTATTATTATTAAGTACACAAAAAAACGCAAAATCTGTATACTTCATTGAGCTCTGAGGAACTAAACTGTGTTTAGACTTCAAGTGACAGATATACACTTGCGTCTACCTGTACACGAATGGTCTACAATACCGACAAGATGAAAATTAGACACATATGCAACATCTGGGTATCTTTATTGTAGACGTTTCACCCTCCAGTGACTTTATCAATACAAATTCAAGGACATAACTATATATACAAAAGATGAGATATACACCTAATCAGTGTATATCTCTTTTGAAGACTTTTATATATCAAGGTTATGTACATCAAGGTTATATTCACCTGTACGTGGGAAATAATAAAAAGCTCAGAAAAATGTGCTAAATTGGTATTTTATTGCATATTTCGACGTTTTAGAGCGGTTTGAGTGCTTTTCTGGCAAAACTCATTTTTTAGCTAAAATACTTAGATTATCAAACTTTTAAATAGACTTTCTACATTAAAGTCCCAATTCTCCTCTGTGTGAACCATCAAGGCCAAGATTCACTTGAACTTGGGCCGTTAAGGCCGCAGTTCACCTGTACGTTGATCACTAAGGCCGCAGTTCACCTGTGCGTTGATCATTAAGGCCGCAGTTCACCTGTACGTTGATCATTAAGTTCGCAGTTCACCTGTACGTTGATCATTAAGGCCGCAGTTCACCTGTGCGTTGATCATTAAGGCCGCAGTTCACCTGTACGTTGATCATTAAGGCCGCAGTTCACCTGTACGTTGATCATTAAGTTCGCAGTTCACCTGTACGTTGATCATTAAGTCCGCAGTTCACCTGTACGTTGATCATTAAGGCCGCAGTTCACCTGTATGTTGATCATTAAGGCCGCAGTTCACCTGTACGTTGATCATTAAGGCCGCAGTTCACCTGTACGTTGATCATTAAGGCCGCAGTTCACATATATGTGGATCCATAAGTCACCAATTAACTTGTACATCGATCACTTAAGCCATAATTCATGTACACGCGGATCATTAAGACCACAATTCATGTGCATGTGGATCACTGGATCATTAAGACCACAATTCATGTGCATGTGGATCACTGGATCATTAAGACCACAATTCACCTATACGTCTGCCATATATATAAGAAATAAAAGTTTTTTTTACATACTGTTCATGAGTTATTTTCCTTCAAATTACTGGAGAGAGAGAGAGAGAGAGAGAGAGAGAGAGAGAGAGAGAGAGAGAGAGAGAGAGAGAGAGAGAGAGAGAGAATATGAGAATCTTTCAGAATACACCTCTAACTTGTGGTTAGGAAATAAAAGTTATCTTAATTCACTTAATTAATTACCTTGCAGCTCTCACTGTGTCTCAGCTTTACTCTGGTGTGATCCTTATCTCCCTTAAATGTATCACGCATACCCTTCCCCTCATTCCTCCCCTTCTACCAAGTCTTCCTCCCCTCTCTATCCCATTGCTTCATTGTCCTATCTCTTCTTATCTTTCTCATCTTCACTCCCCCCCCTCACAGTCTCACATTTCCCATCCACCTTTGCTTTCTCATCCCTCAATTTCTCTCTCATCCTTCCTTTTCTATCTTAATCCACATCCCATTCTTTTTTGCCTACTTTCTTTTGCTCATATATCAAACCTTCTCTCTTCCTCTTGTCTTTACATTCCCCTCTTCGTCTTCCCCTTCTTTTTCTACAGTTTTTCCCCTTCGTTCTCATCTTTCCCTCCTTACATGGTTATTCCCTCCTCCCCGTAACCTGCCCTCCCTCTCCCTTCCCGCAACACTTTCCCTCCCTCCCTGACCACTTCCCCTCTCCTCTCTCCCTTCTTGTTTCCTCTTTTCTTCTTTCCTTCTCTTTAATCCTTCGTTTCGTTCCTCCCTGCCGGCTTATTTCTTCCTCTCCCTCTCTACTTGCTTGCCTTCCCCTTCTTTTCCTTCTCTGCCTGTCTTTTCTTCCTCTACCCTCCCCTCTCCCTGCCACCTTTCTTCCCCTCCCCTTCCCTGCCACCTTTCTTCCCCTCCCCTTCCCTGCCACCTTTCTTCCCCTCCCCTTCCCTGCCACCTTTCTTCCCCTCCCCTTCCCTGCCACCTTTCTTCCCCTCCCCTTCCCTGCCACCTTTCTTCCCCTCCCCTTCCCTGCCTGCCTGACGAGTAATGGGGAAGGGTTGTGGGAGGGGGGGGGTGCACGACCTTGCAAGCTATCCAACAAATGGCTCAATTTGGTCACCGGCCAACGGGGTGAGCGTGTGGCCAGCTCAGAGTGAGCGTGTGGCCAGCTCAGAGTCAGCGTGTGGCCAGCTCAGAGTGAGCGTGTGGCCAGCTCAGAGTCAGCGTGTGGCCAGCTCAGAGTGAGCGTGTGGCCAGCTCAGAGTGAGCGTGTGGCCAGCTCAGAGTGAGCGTGTGGCCAGCTCAGAGTCAGCGTGTGGCCAGCTCAGAGTCAGCGTGTGGCCAGCTCAGAGTCAGCGTGTGGCCAGCTCAGAGTCAGCGTGTGGCCAGCTCAGAGTCAGCGTGTGGCCAGCTCAGAGTCAGCGTGTGGCCAGCTCAGAGTCAGCGTGTGGCCAGCTCAGAGTGAGCGTGTGGCCAGCTCAGAGTGAGCGTGTGGCCAGCTCAGAGTCAGCGTGTGGCCAGCTCAGAGTCAGCGGTGTGCCAGCTCAGAGTCAGCGTGTGGCCAGCTCAGAGTCAGCGTGTGGCCAGCTCAGAGTGAGCGTGTGGCCAGCTCAGAGTCAGCGTGTGGCCAGCTCAGAGTGAGCGTGTGGCCAGCTCAGAGTCAGCGTGTGGCCAGCTCAGAGTCAGCGTGTGGCCAGCTCAGAGTCAGCGTGTGGCCAGCTCAGAGTGAGCGTGTGGCCAGCTCAGAGTCAGCGTGTGGCCAGCTCAGAGTCAGCGTGTGGCCAGCTCAGAGTCAGCGTGTGGCCAGCTCAGAGTCAGCGTGTGGCCAGCTCAGAGTCAGCGTGTGGCCAGCTCAGAGTCAGCGTGTGGCCAGCTCAGAGTCAGCGTGTGACCAGCTCAGAGTGAGCGTGTGACCAGCTCAGAGTGAGCGTGTGGCCAGCTCAGAGTGAGCGTGTGGCCAGCTCAGAGTGAGCGTGTGGCCAGCTCACAGAGTTCATTCTGCTGCTTGCACTAGTGGGGGTTGGGGAAGGTGGGGTCACCCCCACTACGCTGAGGGTGACGATGGGGGGAGGGAGAGGGCAAGGATATCCTCAGCCTCCCCACTATACTCAGGGAGAGGAGCTGGTGTGTGAGGGGTGGGGAAGGGAGGGAGAATCCCCAGAGCCCCCTTACTCCCTTTACTACGCTCTTTTAAAGGGTGAGAATGGGAAAGGGCATCCACAGAACCCATCACTACTGTTTATTATTATTTAGCAAAATTGGATACATCAGCAGTGTCTCACTCTCATATATATATAATGTCGTGTCGAATAGGTAAAACTGGTCAATTAGCAAGAACTCATTTAAAATTAAGTCCTTCCTAAAATTTTCTCTTATACGTTTAAAGATATATTTTTTAATTTATGTTACTGTAAAAAATAATAATTTGGTACCAAAAGTACCTTAGAAAACTTACCTAACCTCATTATAACAAGCGCAATTTAATTCTGCCTAATCCAACTAAACACATTTTTTATAAGTTTACAATAATTTAATAATATTTTTTTCGTTAGGTTCAGAATGATTTTTGCGAAATTATTGCATAAACAAATTTTCGCTTGCCTTATTCGGCAAGAAGAGCGTTGCTATTTAAGCCCAAATCGCAAGTTTTACCAATTCGGCACGAGAGAGCGAGAGAGAGAGAGAGAGAGAGAGAGAGAGAGAGAGAGAGAGAGAGAGAGAGAGAGAGAGAGAGAGAGAGAGAGAGAATGAGAGAAAAAGAGGGAGGGGAAGAGAAATTTAAGCTACATCTATATACAAAAATCTATACATTAAGGAAATAATGCGATTCATTGTTGCAATAGCCACTCAACATATTAAAAGAAACCAAATATACACCTCAGAGTGCCTTCACTATAGCCATCGGTAATTGTTCCTAACCTGCGTGTACACGCTATTATATGTGTATTATGTGTCTACTGTATGTGTATTATGTGTGTGTATACATGTGTCTACTGTATGTGTATTATGTGTGTGTATACATGTGTCTACTGTATATGTATAATTATTGGAAAAATTTGCATCTATGTCGTCAAGAATAAATGTTAAAAACATCTTCCGGAGATGTGAAAGTTATGTATGGGGAATCTGAGGGAGGAGAGGCTGAGGAGGGAGGCTGAGGAGGAAGTTGAGGAGGGCAGCTGGAGGAAGCTGAGGGGAGGAAGCTGAGGGAGGAAGCTGGGGGGAGGGAAGCTGAGGAGGAAGCTGGGGGAGGAAGTTGAGGAGGGAAGCTGAGGGGAGGGAAGCTGAGGGAGGAGGAAGCTGAGGGGAGGAAGCTGAGGGGAGGAAGCTGAGGGGAGGAAGCTGAGGGGAGGGAACCTGAGGGGAGGGAAGCTGAGGGGAGAGGAAGCTGAGGGAGAGGGGAAGCTGAGGGAAGGGAAGCTGAGGGGAGGGAAGCTGAGGGGAGGGAAGCTGAGGGGAGGGAAGCTGAGGGGAGGGAAGCTGAGGGGGAGGGGAAGCTGAGGGGAGGGAAGCTGAGGAGAGGGGAAGCTGAGGGAGGGAAGCTGAGGGGAGGGAAGTTGAGGGGGAGGGAAAGCTGAGGGGAGGGAAGCTGAGGGGGAGGGAAGCTGAGGGGAGAGGAAGCTGAGGAGGAGGAAGCTAAGGGGAGGGAAGCTGAGGGGAGGGAAGCTGAGGGGAGGGAAGCTGAGGGGAGGAAGCTGAGGAGAGGGAAGCTGAGGGGAGGAAGCTGAGGGAGGAGAGACTGAGAGAGGGGAAGCTGAGGGAAGGGAAGCTGAGGGAAGGGAGGCTGAGGGAGGGGAAGCTGAGGGAGAGGAAGCTGAGGCAGGGGAAGCTGAGGCAGGGGAAGCTGAGGCAGGGGCGGCTGAGGGAGGGGAAGCTGAGAGAGGGAGACAGACAGCACAGAGGGGATAGAGGGGTATGGAGAAGAAAGAGACGGGAAGGAGGGGAGGTGAAGACAGATAATAGACACGGGGGGAGGAAGGTGGGCAAAGAGAAAAAGCAGTGAGAGAGGGGAGAGAAGGGTAAGGAAAGAGAAACAACAAAGACAGAGAGGGGGGAGAAAGGAAGGAAGAAAGCGAGGAGAAAAGATAGACTACAGAGATAGGATTGAGTGCAGAAACAGTCAAACTGCTACACTCACTGTGCTGAGTTTTATGAGGTGGCGGTGGCTTCTACGATAACATCAACCAGGAAGACCAGGCAGGGAAGACCAGGCAGGGAAGACCAGGCAGGGAAGACCAGGCAAGACCAGGCAGGGAAGACCAGGCAGGGAAGACCAGGCAGGGAAGACCAGGCAGGGAAGACCAGGCAAGACCAGGCAGGGAAGACCAGGCAAGGAAGACCAGGCAGGGAAGACCAGGCAAGACCAGGCAGGGAAGACCAGGCAGGGAAGACCAGGCAGGCAAGACCAGGCAGGGAAGACCAGGCAGGGAAGACCAGGCAAGACCAGGCAGGGAAGACCAGGCAGGGAAGACCAGGCAAGACCAGGCAGGGAAGACCAGGCAAGGAAGACCAGGCAAGGAAGACCAGGCAGGGAAGACCAGGCAGGGAAGACCAGGCAGGGAAGACCAGGCAAGGAAGACCAGGCAAGGAAGACCAGGCTGGGAAGACCAGGCAAGGAAGACCAGGCAAGGAAGACCAGCAAAGGAACACCAGGCGAGGAAGACCAGGCAGAGAAGACCAAGCAGGGAAGACCAGGCAGGGAAGACCAGGCAGGGAAGACCAGGCAGGGAAGACCAGGCTGGGAAGACCAGGCAAGGAAGACCAGGCAAGGAAGACCAGGCAAGGAAGACCAGCAAAGGAACACCAGGCGAGGAAGACCAGGCAGAGAAGACCAGGCAGGGAAGACCAGGCAGGGAAGACCAGGCAGGGAAGACCAGGCAGGGAAGACCAGGCTGGGAAGACCAGGCAAGGAAGACCAGGCAAGGAAGACCAGGCAAGGAAGACCAGCAAAGGAACACCAGGCGAGGAAGACCAGGCAGAGAAGACCAGGCAGGGAAGACCAGGCAGGGAAGACCCGGCAGGGAAGACCAGGCTGGGAAGACCAGGCAGGGAAGACCAGGCTGGGAAGACCAGGCAGGGAAGACCAGGCAGGGAAGACCAGGCTGGGAAGACCAGGCAGGGAAGACCAGGCTGGGAAGACCAGGCAGGGAAGACCAGGCAAGACCAGGCAGGGAAGACCAGGCAAGACCAGGCAGGGAAGACCAGGGAAGACCAGGCAGGGAAGACCAGGCAGGGAAGACCAGGCAGGGAAGACCAGGCAGGGAAGACCAGGCTGGGAAGACCAGGCAGGGAAGACCAGGCAGGGAAGACCAGGCTGGGAAGACCAGGCAGGGAAGACCAGGCTGGGAAGACCAGGCAGGGAAGACCAGGCAGGGAAGACCAGGCAGGAAAGACCAGGCAGGGAAGACCAGGCAGGGAAGACCAGGCAGGCAAGACCAGGCAGGGAAGACCAGGCAAGACCAGGCAGGGAAGACCAGGCAAGACCAGGCAGGGAAGACCAGGCAGGGAAGACCAGGCTGGGAAGACCAGGCAAGGAAGACCAGGCAGGGAAGACCAGTAAAGGAACACCAGGCGAGGAAGACCAGGCAAGGAAGACCAGGCAGGGAAGACCAGGCAAGGAAGACCAGGCAAGACCAGGCAGGGAAGACCAGGCAAGGAAGACCAGGCAAGACCAGGCAGGGAAGACCAGGCAAGGAAGACCAGGCAAGGAAGACCAGGCAGGGAAGACCAGGCAAGGAAGACCAGGCAAGACCAGGCAAGGAAGACCAGGCAGGGAAGACCAGGCAGGGAAGACCAGGCAAGGAAGACCAGGCAAGGAAGACCAGGCAAGGAAGACTAGGCAAGGAAGACCAGGCAAGGAAGACCAGGCAAGACCAGGCAGGGAAGACCAGGCAAGGAAGACCAGGCAAGGAAGACCAGGCAAGGAAGACCAGGCAAGGAAGACCAGGCAGGGAAGACCAGGCAGGGAAGACCAGGCAAGGAAGACCAGGCAAGGAAGACCAGGCAGGGAAGACCAGGCAAGGAAGACCAGGCAGGGAAGACCAGGCAAGGAAGACCAGGCAGGGAAGACCAGGCAGGGAAGACCAGGCAAGGAAGACTAGGCAAGGAAGACCAGGCAAGGAAGACCAGGCAAGGAAGACCAGGCAAGGAAGACCAGGCAGGGAAGACCAGGCAGGGAAGACCAGGCAGGGAAGTCCAGGTGAGGAAGACCAGGCAGGGAAGACCAGGCAGGGAAGACCAGGCGAGGAAGACCAGGCAAGGAAGACCAGGCAAGGAAGACCAGGCAAGGAAGACTAGGCAAGGAAGACCAGGCAAGGAAGACAATACAAGACATACAATATAAGGGTGGGAGTGTCGGAGTGCGTTGAAGATGTTTTATTATTATATTTATATGAAGCACATCTCTATCCACAACCTGGATACAGATGTCCCCATGAACGAATCTACCTGGACTTCCTACTCATTTCTGCATCATTGCAAGCTCCTGATGATGTGCTGATTGCGAACCGAAAGGCCTAGAGCTATCATTCAACTCCCCCTCTGGTTATTTTGCATCTTTTATAGCTCGTTCTTGATAACTGCATATACATATACATATATATATATATATATATATATATATATATATATATATATATATATATATATATATATATATATATATATATATATATATATATATATATACATATATCAATTCAATACAGAGGTAATTTGAAGGTGTTGAAACTAGAGACAGTATAGGATGTAGTCGGTCCCTCGGCCAAAGGTTGAGGGACTGATTACTTCACCCAAAAGCTCTAAAAGAACATGTTAGGCTTGCCGACACCAATAATACTGTTTTCTGTCATGTCAGAGAGCCCGCTCATCCTACTGACTGGTCCTCTGCTAAGCAGTCCTTATACACAACTTTTCTTGTGTGAATCTTATTCCTGGCTGTGTCTCTGTTGATGTCTTCCTTTCCCATTACATTGTCAAATGCTTTAAATTTCAAAACACTCGTGACTTGACCTAATCCGTTCTTCTCCTCCTTTCCCTACCTCTTCTCCTTTCCTATATTCTCCTTTTTCTTTCTTTGTTTTCCTTTCTTCTACCTAAGTGTGTTTTGTAAGTCACTTCCCCTCACCCGCTGCGTTTTTGGTCCTACCCCTTGTGGGCTCTTAGCTCTCCAACAGTGATCTTTTCTCTTGTCCTTAGACTGCCCACACTTCTACTTCCTCTACGTCTTCCCTTCCATTCCTCTATTATTGCCTCCCTTCACTCTCCCTTTCTCTCCATACTTTCCACTACCACTAATGCTTCTACTACTGTAGATAAATGGTTCAGAGAACCGACAAGTTGATAAATTAGACACATGTACAACACTTAGGTATCTTTATTGAGAAAACGTTTCGTCACACAGTGGCTTCATCAGTCCTATACAAAGAAGAATGGTGAAGATCAAAAGAGGTTTGAAGAAATCAGTCCTTCAACCTTGAGTCGATGTAATCAGTCCATCAATCTTGAAAAGAATACAGCATATGCGAGAAGAAGTGGCTTCTTCTTCTACTACATCCAGCACCTACCTTTCCACTACTGCTACTTCCTCTTCTCTCTCTTATTCCCGTCCTTGTCCTGCCCCCCTATATACACTGGCTGCCTCACACTTCTCTTATGAATCATGCCAAATGGTTATAATTATAACCATGATTTTTAAAGAGGTGGACTGGTAAACCAGCGGGAGTCCCCGGCCAATGAGACACTCATGCAACATATGGGAATCTTTATTGAGGAAACGTTTGCCGCAGTGGCTTCATCAGTCCAATAAAAAGAAGAACGGTGTAAAGAGAGGAGGAGCTTGAGGTAATCAGTCCCTCAGTCTAGAATCGTTGTTCAGTCCATCAGTCTTGAAGAAAGTATATCATATAATAATAATAATAATATCTTTATTTTCTACAAGTACATATACAAGGTATACAGGCCTAGCTGACATCAATGACATACTGCTACATAAAAAGCCGCTTGTTATGCAGAGCATTTCGGGTCAATTTTGTCCCAGGATGCGACTCACACCAGTCAACTACTGATGGGTGAACAGGGACAACAGGTGTCTTATGGAAACACGTCCATAATGTTTTCCAGCCGTACCGGAGGAGATTCGAACTCCGGACTTCAGTGTATGAGCTGACGGCGCTACCGATCGAGCTACGGAACACCCGTCAGGTGAGTGGAAGCAGCAGGAGGCGGGATCACAGTGGTACCATCCACTAGTGTAAGTAGGTCTTCGTCCAAAGGTTGGACAAGTGTTGAAGAATTCCTTGTATCAAGATCCCATAATGTTGCAGTGTCTGACAGATGTGATAAATGGTTTTGAAAACCGACAAGTTGCATAACTGTCTCCTTCTTTAACTTGTGAGTTTTCTAAACAATAATAACAGTCCTCGGTCACATGACCAGAAGCTCCAGCTGAGGGGTCATCATAGGACTAAGACCCGCGTCAGGAAACACTTGCTCTGTTTCCTGACAACCATTATACCATACCATCTTTTCTGTCAGTGTGACTTTGTAAATGGTCCAAGTCGGACCGAAACGTCGTCGTAAGCTCCTCTCTCCTATTGTATACAGTTCTACATACTTCATATTATGTCCTTGTATTGATAAAGCCACTGGGTGGAGAAACGTCTACAAAGATACCCAGCTGTTGCACAAGTGTAAATTCTTCACCAGACTGGGCGCCCTCCCAGTGTAACCTAAATAATTATTACCGCTGTATCTTAATGTTGGATGGAGTAATATAAACATTTAAATATTTCTCTAAGTGAAAACGCTTTATCAATAACAATGATTGGATAATCCAATCAGTGAGACAATCCCTTTAATCTTCTCCCCGGGAGAGAGGGAATGGAAAGGAAGGCAGGGAGGAGAGAAGGAAGGGAGGAAGGAAGGGAGGAAGGCAGGGAGGAGAGAAGGAAGGGAGGAAGGAAGGGAGGAAGGAAGGGATGGTAAGCGGAGAGAGAGGAAAAAAATGAAGAAAGCTGAGGTTTGGTTTATTGACCCCCCAAAAAATACTATAAAACAAAAACCCCGCACACTACGAGAAACTTATGACGACGTTTCGGTCCGACTCGGACCATCGACTAATCACACCAATCACGGTATTGCGCGTTTTTATTCTTAAAAAAACAACAACTGTATTTACATTAAGTCTAGCGAGTGTTTGTGTAGAAGATGTTTGAGGTGATTCTCAGTCCAGTGTGATCACTGTCTCAACCACTAACTCATTATAATACGACTCAACACCTTGGCGAGTGGCCCTCAGGCATTTCCAAAGGCACTGATCTATCCATACAAGACATAAACAATGTTGCCACAAGTGCCTGGCCATGGGCAGGGCCCCACAAGCTGCCACAAGTGCCTGGCCATGGGCAGGGACACAAGCTGCCACAAGTGCCTGGCCATGGGCAGGGCCCCACAAGCTGCCACAAGTGCCTGCCCATGGGCAGGGCCACACAAGCCACCAACGATGTGGCCACAAGTGAGTGTAAGAGAAAAGTTCAGAGAAGCGAGAGGAAAAAGGGTGTGGGGACCATGGGTGTAATAGCGCGGAGCTCTTACCTAGCGGGCCATGAACCATAACCTGCCCGGGGGTGAGGACCCCAAAGGGGGCAGCAGGATGCCCCCAACCCTCCCCCCCACCATATAAGGCCAATTCTCCACTCTCGCACCGCAAGATTCTCTCCCTTAATGCACACCACTAGTAAGCAAATTTACACACATGGCAGTGTTAATGGCACAAGTATGGCGTCCCATTATATTTCCACCATCACCACGACCTCTAAAAATTGATTCTGTATGTTATGTACCTGAAGACGAAATAAAAACTAACCCCTTTTTTTGTCTGAGATATTTGTTGTGTTCCCGTGTGTGTAGTATTGAAGACGCCGCTCCTGGCGAAGCTAAACCTCAAAAAAATGTTTTAACTATGCGTATGTGTTTACCTATATACCTGTTCAGTGCTTTCCTGTCTTCACGGCTGAGTGATAACTGGTGATAACTGTCTATCTCAGTTATCAGTTCAATACTTTCCTGCCTTCATAGCTACGTGACAACTGAGGAGAACTGTATATCGGGTATATATCTTATACATTCCTGGTTCCGAGGCTCATCAACCTCCCCCCCCCCTTGCTGCCCGGTCTTAGAACAGACCCAAATTGGATAAGAAACTCCACAAATACAAGAAGAGCAGCTGTTCAAAACAAGAACACACACACGCACATGAAAGTAAAGTGTATACTGTATGCAAAAACTTTGTAAGATTTGCCTATCATTCTACGTATATTCACGGTTCAGAAAGAGATCAAAACAGCCATCTTGCCAGAGTGCAAAACATTTAACACACTACTGTATTTCGCCTCAGTACCGGGCTGGCGCAGGCAACTGACGCCCAAATCTGCTTTACGCGCGCATAAGTGGGCGGATAAACCAATTCAGAGGTTTTTCCCAGCTTTCAAACTGACGGCGTGAAGATATCTCACCATACTCGAACATTGAAGTTGGTATACGTAGAGGGAGTATTATAAAAGTAATAAACAAAAGCACAAGTGGAGACAATATTATACGAGACATAAACAAAAGTACAAGTAGAGGCAGTATTGTAGCAGACATAAACAATAGCACACGTGGAGGCAGTATTGTAGCAGACATAAACAATAGCACACGTGGAGGCAGTATTGTAGCAGACATAAACAATAGCACACGTGGAGGCAGTATTGTAGCAGACATAAACAATAGCACACGTGGAGGCAGTATTGTAGCAGACATAAACAATAGCACACTGGAGGCAGTATTGTAGCAGACATAAACAATAGCACACGTGGAGGTAGTATTGAACAGACATAAACAATAGCACCGTGGAGGAGTATTGTAGCAGACATAAACAATAGCACACGTAGAGGTAGTATTGTAGCAGACATAAACAATAGCACACGTGGAGGCAGTATTGTAGCAGACAAACAATAGCACACGTGGAGGTAGTATTGTAGCAGACATAAACAATAGCACACGTGGAGGCAGTATTGTAGCAGACATAAACAATAGCACACGTGGAGGCAGTATTGTAGCAGACATAAACAATAGCACACGTGGAGGTAGTATTGCAACAGACATAAACAATAGCACTCGTGGAGGCAGTATTGTAGCAGACATAAACAATAGCACACGTAGAGGTAGTATTGTAGCAGACATAAACAATAGCACACGTGGAGGCATATTGTAGCAGACATAAACAATAGCACACGTGGAGGAGTATTGTAGCAGACATAAACAATAGCACACGTGGAGGCAGTATTGTAGCAGACATAAACAATAGCACACGTGGAGGTAGTATTGTAGCAGACATAAACAATAGCACACGTGGAGGCAGTATTGTAGCAGACATAAACAATAGCACACGTGGAGGCAGTATTGTAGCAGACATAAACAATAGCACACGTGGAGGCAGTATTGTAGCAGACATAAACAATAGCACACGTGGAGGCAGTATTGTAGCAGACATAAACAATAGCACACGTTGAGGCAGTATTGCAGCAGACATAAACAATAGCACACGTGGAGGCAGTATTTTAGCAGACATAAACAATAGCACACGTGGAGGTAGTATTGTAGCAGACATAAACAATAGCACACGTGGAGGCAGTATTGTAGCAGACATAAACAATAGCACACGTGGAGGTAGTATTGTAGCAGACATAAACAATAGCACACGTGGAGGTAGTATTGTAGCAGACATAAACAATAGCACACGTGGAGGTAGTATTGTAGCAGAAATAAACAATAGCACACGTGGAGGTAGTATTGTAGCAGACATAAACAATAGCACACGTGGAGGTAGTATTGCAGCAGACATAAACAATAGCACACGTGGAGGTAGTACTGCAGAAGACATAAACAATAGCACACGTGGAGGCAGTATTGTAGCAGACAAACAATAGCACACGTGGAGGTAGTATTGCAGAAGACATAAACAATAGCACACGTGGAGGTAGTATTGTAGCAGATAAACAATAGCACACGTGGAGATAGTATTGTAGCAGACATAAACAATAGCACACGTGGAGGTAGTATTGTAGCAGACATAACCAATAGCACACGTGGAGGCAGTATTGTAGCAGACATAAACAATAGCACCCGTGGAGGCAGTATTGTAGAAGTAATAAACAATAGCACACGTGGAGGTAGTACTGTAGAAGACATAAACAATAGCACACGTGGAGACAGTATTGTAGCAGACATAAACAATAGCACACGTGGAGGTAGTACTGTAGAAGACATAAACAATAGCACACGTGGAGGCAGTATTGTAGCAGACATAAACAATAGCACACGTGGAGGTAGTATTGTAGCAGACATAAACAATAGCACACGTGGAGGTAGTATTGTAGCAGACATAAACAATAGCACACGTAGAGGTAGTATTGTAGCAGACATAAACAATAGCACACGTGGAGGCAGTATTGTAGCAGACATAAACAATAGCACACGTAGAGGTAGTATTGTAGCAGACATAAACAATAGCACACGTGGAGGTAGTATTGTAGCAGACATAAACAATAGCACACGTAGAGGTAGTATTGTAGCAGACATAAACAATAGCACACGTGGAGGTAGTATTGTAGCAGACATAAACAATAGCACACGTGGAGGTAGTATTGTAGCAGACATAAACAATAGCACACGTAGAGGTAGTATTGTAGCAGACATAAACAATAGCACACGTGAGGTAGTTTTGTAGCAGACATAAACAATAGCACACGTAGAGGTAGTATTGTAGCAGACATAAACAATAGCACACGTGGAGGTAGTATTGTAGCAGACATAAACAATAGCACACGTAGAGGCAGTATTGTAGCAGACATAAACAATAGCACACGTGGAGGTAGTATTGTAGCAGACATAAACAATAGCACACGTGGAGGTAGTATTGTAGCAGACATAAACAATAGCACACGTGGAGGTAGTATTGTAGCAGACATAAACAATAGCACACGTAGAGGCAGATTGTAGCAGACATAAACAATAGCACACGTGGAGGTAGTATTGTAGCAGACATAAACAATAGCACACGTTGAGGTAGTATTGTAGCAGACATAAACAATAGCACACGTGGAGGTAGTATTGTAGCAGACATAAACAATAGCACACGTGGAGGTAGTATTGTAGCAGACATAAACAATAGCACACGTGGAGGTAGTATTGTAGCAGACATAAACAATAGCACACGTGGAGGTAGTATTGTAGCAGACATAAACAATAGCACACGTAGAGGTAGCATTGTAGCAGACATAAACAATAGCACACGTGGAGGTAGTATTGTAGCAGACATAAACAATAGCACACGTAGAGGTAGTATTGTAGCAGACATAAACAATAGCACACGTGGAGGTAGTATTGTAGCAGACATAAACAATAGCACACGTAGTAGTATTGTAGCAGACATAAACAATAGCACACGTAGAGGCAGTATTGTAGCAGACATAAACAATAGCACACGTAGAGGCAGTATTGTAGCAGACATAAACAATAGCACACGTAGAGGCAGTATTGTAACAGACATAAACAATAGCACACGTAGAGGCAGTATTGTAGCAGACATAAACAATAGCACACGTGGAGGTAGTATTGTAGCAGACATAAACAATAGCACACGTAGAGGCAGTATTGTAGCAGACATAAACAATAGCACACGTAGTAGTATTGTAGCAGACATAAACAATAGCACACATAGAGGTAGTATTGTAGCAGACATAAACAATAGCACACGTAGAGGTAGTATTGTAGCAGACATAAACAATAGCACACGTGGAGGTAGTATTGTAGCAGACATAAACAATAGCACACGTGGAGGTAGTATTGTAGCAGACATAAACAATAGCACACGTGGAGGTAGTATTGTAGCAGACATAAACAATAGCACACGTAGAGGTAGTATTGTAGCAGACATAAACAATAGCACACGTGGAGGTAGTATTGTAGCAGACATAAACAATAGCACACGTAGAGGTAGTATTGTAGCAGACATAAACAATAGCACACGTGGAGGTAGTATTGTAGCAGACATAAACAATAGCACACGAGTAGTATTGTAGCAGACATAAACAATAGCACACATAGAGGTAGTATTGTAGCAGACATAAACAATAGCACACGTAGAGGTAGTATTGTAGCAGACATAAACAATAGCACACGTGGAGGTAGTATTGTAGCAGACATAAACAATAGCACACGTGGAGGTAGTATTGTAGCAGACATAAACAATAGCACACGTGGAGGTAGTATTGTAGCAGACATAAACAATAGCACATGTAGAGGCAGTATTGTAGAAGACAAAAGTTTTGCTTGCAGGAGCGCTTAACACACAGCTAAAGTTTAGTGCATAATCTACAAGCTGAAGGGCTGTTGATCCACAGAACTGGAGCTACCCTCCAGACGGTATATGACCTCTACGGGTTTAGTGCTTTATATATATATATATATATATATATATATATATATATATATATAGTAGTCAATCTGCCAGAGCGGCTAACTTTTTTTTTGGGGGGGGCTCTCCCCCGCTTCCGACCACGCCTCCCCCCCTTTTTTCGAGGATCCCTCTACTTACCCCCCATCTTCACGCCCCATTTTTCACGTCCCATCTTTGACCTCCATCCCTTCTTTCCCCCCATTTTCCCCCTACTCCACCCCATCCCTTCTACTCCTGGATCGCCCTCGCTCCTCGATTTTTTCATTTTCTCGAATATTTCATTTTCGAAGGTCCCCTATATGGCATGGTATTTGTCGATATCAATAATACA
>WNWK01021882.1:0-33451 GCA_009830355.1 Cherax destructor | reverse complement strand
GACTGATGAATCCACTGTGTGGCGAAACGTTTCCACAATAAAGATACCCAAGTGTTGCATATGTGTCTAATTTATCAAGGGAAATAATGCCGATGGTGACACTCTTCAAATCGCTAGTGCTCCCTCACTTAGAATACTGCTCTGTGCTGACGGCCCCGTTAGGGCAGAAATATCAGAGTTGGAACAAATTCAGAGATCGTTTACGGCTCACATTAAGCCATTGAAACATCTAAATTATTGGGAACGCCTTCAGGTCTTGAACATGTACTCATTGGAGTGGAGGAGAGAAGATACATGATAATATATACAGTGGACCTCGCCATTCGAATTTAACCCGTTCCAGGAGGTTGTTCTTAACGTGAAATGTTCGAAAGGCAATTTAATTTTTCCCATAAGAAATAATGGAAATACAATTAATCCGTTCCAGAAATCCAAAAATATATAAAAATATTATATTTTAATAAAATTAAGCTTCTACATAGACAAAAACATTAAATACTACAGTGCTGTACTACTAAAAGTATTAGTAAATAAATGCAAGTCTTTTTACTTACCATTATTGAAGATTGTTGATGACATATGGAAGAGAGGGAGGAGGAGTGAGGGAGGGAGGGGTTAGTGTTTGGAAGGGGAATCCCTTCCAGAAGGACTTCAGGTACCAAAGCCCTATCTGGGGATACTTCTTTCTTTGTTTTTTAATCCCACTAGGACCAGCTTGGGAGTCACTGGACACTTTAACAAAATAACTGTCCACAGTCCTCTGTTTCTGGCGCCTTTTCAACATGTTCATGAAGAAGGACATTGTTTGGTCACTGAACATGCTGCTGTTATGGCTTGTTTGAGCTTGTTCAGGGTGGTATTTTTCAACAAAACTTTGCAATCTATTCCACATTGTACACATCTCCTTAATCTCTGAAGAAGGCACCTTCTTCAGCCCCTCTTCCTCCTCCTTCTCCCGTGAATCAATAGCCTCAAATCTGGTCTGATGCTCTTCCATTTCCAGTCTTGTAGCTCTTGAGTTGTTAGCTCTACCCTGTGGCCCTGCACTAACTCTTCCACATCATCGCCAACCCCATGGACTTGCCCAATTCCACAATACAGTCAACAACAGGCACAGGGTCGGCAGGGTCAGGGTCAGCCTCAAACCCTTCAAAATCCCTCTGTTGGACACAACCTGGCCACAATGGTCTCCAAGCAGAGTTCACAGTCCTTGAAGTCACTCCCTCCCAAGCCTTGCCTATAAGGCCTATGCAGCTGTAGATACTGAAATTGTCGTGTCAGTATTATATATACACTTGTGTAGTGTATCAACGTTCATCTTAAGTTATACAGCTGGTCCCTTTGCGTGTGACGTCACGATACCCGCTGACGTCAGAGGCTCAGCGCATGTGCATAGCCACACATAGGCGTACCCCCTCACTAGCGACAGACCTACGAGCTGGACGGACGGTGGCTGGGCTCTCTCCTGACGTACTGTAAATATACCGTAACCATCCTACTAGGAGTGTCTCTGACAACCTATATATCTCTCCCAAGACCCACACGACAAGTGGTGGGCAGTGGTGTGCCGTAATTTTTATCGATTACGCTGTTATAGAGAGATAGACGACGACAAGCAAGCAAACAGCCTCCAGATACCACGCTACCAGCTACTACATCCAAGAAGTCTACAATATCTACAGTATCTCCTGGT
Source organism: Cherax destructor (assembly GCA_009830355.1). Classification (NCBI taxonomy): domain Eukaryota; kingdom Metazoa; phylum Arthropoda; class Malacostraca; order Decapoda; family Parastacidae; genus Cherax; species Cherax destructor. Next base: position 31,758 of record WNWK01021882.1, on the reverse strand, counting down.
CAGCTAAGTGTTAATTTGTTAAAACCTACGAGGGGTTGACCCGGGTTTTGCAAATTCTGAACGAGTAAGCCAGTTTGTGAGGGGAGAGTACCATATCCAGCCAGTAAGCCACCACCAGTTACGTCAGCCTAGGCTTAAGCCAGCTTCTACCTTGCTGTGCTAATTTGTTACAAGATTCCAAGCCAGCCAATCTGTGTGAAAATATTCTACTAAGCCAGCAAGCCACTCTGCTGTCTGAGAAGTAAGCCACGTGAGTCACGCATTTATACCGCCCTTGTACTCCAGTGTATTGCTGTTCTAAGTGACATTACCATCCCTGTGGTATCCTGGGTTATTCAAGCCACCCTGGGTTAACTCACGTGTGTTTTTGTAAACGGCGTAAGCCACAGGCACGCGGAAAGCGATGTAGGCCTACTCCACCCAGCCCCCCCACCCCCACCCACGCTAAGGCAGGCGCCATTAACCACGTGTCTCCACCCACACAAAGCATTAAGTGTGGATTATTTCACCCTTAACTGGGTCCTGCAAGCAGTTTATTGGCTACGAACCGGGTCGAGCGTCCTGAGTGTGTTTCTTCTGAACTGTTGTGCCAACTTTAGTTCATCGGTTTATGCACATTACTCCTAGATATCTGCGCGAGTGGACCAGACCACCAACCACCACCACCACCACCACCATCACCACTACACCACGCTGCAGTCAAGTTTTCCACCCTAGAGACAATTACTGTGTTGTTGTTTTATTTTTCAGATAATCTAGAGACAATTTCGTGTGTTGAGACAATTTTTGCCAGTTAAAGAAAATTTTGAGTTATCCTGGGAAGTGTTCTGTGTTAAATTAATTACTTACATTAATTTTTTATTTCACTAGTGTTGTCTCTTGTTAATTATTGCATTATAATTTCTGTGAGTTTCGTTGTGTTACCAAGTTTGCAGTAAGTACAGTTTTGTTAAAGTAATCTACTGTTCCAATATTCCACCAAGTAGTAATTTTAAAAGATTTTAATTTTTCCCCAGCATTGTCCACGTGTTGTTGAATTTTCTTTCTCTTGTTAATTGTTGTGTTTCACCAAGTGTACTATCCCAGAGTTATTTTTATTCATTTACCCTTGATTGTTAATGTTTTAATTGTGTAATTAATTAATTTTGCTTGCCCCCAGTAACTATATATTGTTTTCTCCTCCAAGCAATTTTTAACCTTTTACCAGTAATATTCCCTGCTAATTCTTATGTGTTGCAGTCAGTAATTATCCCATTGCACCCAATATTGTTTTGTGTACTTGTTCTTTTTTTTGTATAGTGCTAATGTGAATTACTTTTGCAGACTAGAGAAATAATTTACTGAAGATATTATTTTGCTACAATAATTACTTATTTATAGTCAACAAGAGCATGACTTTGCGTAAGCAGTAAGTTATCTGTTCTGTGCCTTTGATGAGTATCTTCCAGCTTATGTAAGTGTTAAAACCATTTTATTGTCATTAATTTTTCATTTGTTTTCATGTGTTGTTGAACAAACTCACTCTTAAGTTTGTTTAAAGTCAGTGTTTTTAGTAAATTGTTCCAGTAATTATTTTATTGAGTTACCTTGCTTTGCTTGCAATTAAGAGTAAGAGTGTTCAAACTAATTCATTCGTAATATCTTATTTCTTGTGTTGCAAAGTTTTTCCCCAGTGCAATTATTGACTATTGATAATTCCTGAAATTGATTTTGTGTAAATTAAATTCCCCAGTATTCAATTTTTGTTTCATCAATTTTGTTATGTTTATTTGCTCAAGTAACTTGTCATTTCCTAAGAGTAATAAGTAATATTCCAGTGAACTTTCTAAGTGATTCAAGCAGTAAAGTTACTTGCATTTTTGCCAGTGAATAATTCTATTGAATTGTTTTATAAGATTGTTGCTATTGCCATAACCATTATTGAATTCTTTTAATTAGTTGTGCATTTAATTCTTTTTATTGTGTTGCAATTTTTGTTGATATTTAAAGAAAAGAAAACTCATTTTGCTGTTCAAGTTAAAGCTAGATTGTTTTTATTTTAGTGTGTTGAGTTTCCTTGCCAAGTCAATTTCCAGTGAGTTATCTTTTCTTTAGTGTTATTGTGCAATTATCTGTGTTACTTATGCAGAATACAGTGGACCCCCGAGTTTCGTAAAAACTTCACTCCTGACGTCTGCTCAAGTGCCATTACCGAACGAATTTACTCCCTTAAGGAAAAATTTCACGTAGGTTAGTCTATTTCAGACCCCCAAAAATACACTTCCACAAGAACTTACAAAATTATACTTACATAATTGCACGATTTCCGGGGTATTCGTTAACCGAGGGTCCACTGTAGTTAACAATTCCTTCCAGTTAAGCAATATTGTGCCATATAGTTGCGTTAATTTTGCTTCATTTCAATTCTCGTTTAATTGCTCAGTCATGTCTCAAGTAAATTCAAGTGATAACTGTGTGTTTTCTGCCAGTCAAGGCATTGAAGCTCAAGTAACCGTGTGCGATAATACTGTGTGTGCTACTATTCAGAGCTATAATCATAATGAGTCAGTAAACAGTCCTCATAGTCCCTTAATGATCGAAAGACAGTCTCTAGCTTTTGAGCAATGTGTTTGTTCTCCCAACTTGTATCAGAGATTTGCCAGAGTGATGCGGAATGTGAAGTTCAGATTAGTTCTTGTAGATAATATGTGTTTTACTTATTAACGTAGCCGAGCAGTCAAGGCACTAGTATTACTGTCACTCCTGTCTGGAACTCAGTCCCTACAATATCTTGCATGCAAGATAGTGTTCAGATGCCTAGGGTGCCGGAGGTATCCCGGACCGCCTTGAGTACTGAGTCTATCCTTGCAATGTTGCTAGTTCAAGTAGTAGTTCCTCTCCAGGGGACACTTTGTTGAAGAAAGACTATTTGAATGAGTTATAGCATCTCTCGCTGATGCAAAAGCAATTGCAGAAAGCCGTTTCTGTTGCTAGTGTATTCACTAGAGTGCCAGTTGTTGTCCCTCGTGTTCCAGATAGTGTTCTTTCCAGCTGACAGTAAGCTTTTGCAGAGTAAAGTGTCGTGTGTCGAGTAATTCTTACCTGCAGTAAGAGATAGTGAGAGCCGTTCTCCTTTGCTCATACTTTGTGTCATTGAGCTAACTATTTCAACCGGGGAGAGATCCATCCACTCCACCGAGCCTATTTATTCCTTCAGTAGGAAAGTGATTATAAGTTATTCAAAACCGAGTTTGTTCATTCCTTCAGTAGGAAAGTGATCATAAGTTGTGAGCTAAAGATAGAAAATTAGAAAATCCAGACTAGAACTGACGTTATTGACTGTGTGTTTTGTTATCAGATTTCTAGTATCTAGTAAGATTTTTGTGTGTTCAAGTTCTCTCCGAGTTCTGAGTTTTAACAGTTGACCGTGCTAGCCGAGTGTCTCTTTTCTGTTAAAACTTCTTCGCTGTAAATATTTATTCTTCCTCAGAAGCCGTAGAGTGCATGAATACACATCGATTGATCGATCAAATTTGCAATTGTAATTGTAATATATATGTATAATCCATTATATATAGATCCTTTTATAATTCTCTTAAGTACCATTAACTCAAGAAGTGCGAGAGTAAGATTAATCTTGATTAGTTCCAAGTTACAATGTGTTTGCTATTGTATAGATTCACCCAGTACCACCTGTCTGTTCAGCCTATAGAGTTGTCTAGTATGCCGAGACGTCATATGATAACATGGCCGAGCTGTCGTGTCAGTATTATATATACACTTGTGTAGTGTATCAACGTTCATCTTAAGTTATACAGCTGGTCCCTTTGCGTGTGACATCACGATACCCACTGACGTCAGAGGCTCAGCGCATGTGCATAGCCACGCATAGGCGTACCCCCTCACTAGCGACAGACCTACGAGCTGGACGGACGGTAGCTGGGCTCTCTCCTGACGTACTGTAAATATACCATAACCATCCTACTAGGAGTGTCTCTGACAACCTATATATCTCTCCCAAGACCCACACGACAAAATGATTCTCCCAGAACTTTCTAAGGGTCAATTCACTGTCCGAGGTCATTTCAAACACTGCTTTTGTGTAGAGTTTTTTGAAGTTACAGATGACCTGCTGGTCCATGGGCTGGAGGAGAGGAGTGGTGTTAGGAGGCAAGAACTTCAGTTTTATAAATTTGAAGTCTTCACACAGTAGGTCTTCCATGTTTTGAGGATGTGAAGGAGCATTGTCCAGCAACAGGGTGCACTTTTTGTCCAAACCCTTTTCCTGTAAGTATTTTCTCACACTGTGGCCAAACACTTCATGGATCCAGTCACTGAAAAGGTGCTTTGTGACCCATGCATTCTGACTAGCTCTCCACAAGACACACAATCTACTTTTGACGACATTGTGTCTCTTGAACACTCTGGGATTTTCTGAGTGATACACTAGTAAAGGCTTTAATTTAAAATCCCCACTAGCATTACTACACATCATGAGAGTTAGCCTGTCTTTCATAGGCTTGTGTCCTGGTAGTGCCTTTTCTTCCTGAGTAATGTAGGTCCTGTTGGGCATTTTCTTCCAAAACAGGCCTGTTTCGTCACAATTGAACACTTGTTCAGGTTTCAATTTTTCAGTCTTTATGTAGTCCTGAAACTCATTTATGAATTTTTCAGCTGCATGTTTGTCTGAACTGGCAGCCTCACCATGCCTTACCACATTATGTATGCCACTACGATTTTTAAATCTCTCAAACCAGCCTTTGCTGGCTTTAAATTCACTACCATTACAATCAGCACTGGTTGCAGGCATTTTCTTTAAAAGATCGGCATGCAAGTTCCTTGCCTTTTCACAAATAATTGATTCAGACACACTATCACCCGCTAACTCTTTATCCTTGATCCACACCAGCAACAACTTCTCAATCTCTTCAATTATTTGTGGTCTATTTTTGGCTCGCACAGTAACACCTTTTGCAACATCAGCTTGCTTAATTTCTTCCTTCTTAAGCAGGATAGAAGCGATAATTGACCTGTTTTTGCCATATATCCTAGCAAGATCACACAATCGCACACCACTCTCGTATTTTTGTATTATTTCCTTCTTCATTTCTACGGTGTTTCTCACTTTTATCAGCCCAGGAGTACCACTAGGAACTTTCTTGGGACCCATGGTAGCTTATTTCACAGTCGCACTTAATGAACAAACTCCAAAAATTATAATTAAGTGTGAAATGTCTGGGGAAGCGTGCAGGGTATTGTTCTCTCGAGTGTAAACAACGCGGGACTGGCTCCACGCCTGCGCTGTGAGGCACCCAAGCCCCTGGGCCGACAGGTCACGAACGTATTCGTTCGACTCGCGATAATTTGTTCGCATGACGATATCGAATTTTTTGTACTAATGACAATTTGTTTGACTGCCGAGCCGTTCGAATAGCGGGGGTCCACTGTACTTGGAAAGTACTTGAGGGCCTGGTCCCAAATCTGCACACTGCCATAACAACATACTGGAGTGAGAGATATGGGAGAAAGTGTAAAATAAACCCAGTGAGAAGCAGGGGTGCGGTGGGGACAATACGGGAGCACTGTATTAACATCCGGGGTCCCAGACTATTCAACATCTTACCAGAAGATATCCGAAACATGGCTGGAACCAGTGTAGAAGCCTTCAAGAGGAAACTGGACAAGTATCTTCATCGGGTGCCAGATCAACCAGGCTGTGATGGATATGTGGGGCAGCGGGCCTCCAGCAGCAACACCCTGGTTGACCAGGCAAGCACCAGATGAGCCTGGCCTATGACCGGGCTCAGAGAGTAGATAAACTCTCGAAACTCTTCAAAGGTATATCAAAGGTATAACATACAGGCACTGTACTTCCCACCACCACCACCACCCCTCCTTTAGTGCAGGCACTGTACTTCCCACCACCACTACCACCACCCCTCTTCAACATACAGGCACTGTACTTCCCACCACCACCACCATCACCACCCCTCCTTTAGTGCAGGCACTGTACTTCCCACCTCCAGGACTCAAGGCCAGCTAACCAGTTTCCCTTGAATCCCTCCACAAAATGTTACTGTCCTCACACTCCAACAGCACATCAAATCCCAAAAACCATTTGCCTCCACTCCTGTCTAGTATGTTCACACATGGAAAAATAAACACATAAGCAGTATAATGTGATCCTTTATTGACAACGTTTTCGCTACCCAAGGTTTTAGACTCCATCACCCTACTTTGAAGACTGTCACATGCAGCATTCTCCACCTGACTAAATCCTATAAATACTCATGTATCTTTTATCCAGGTAGATCTGTTTGTGACTTGATAAAGCCCACTGCGTGGGCGAAACGTTGTCAATAAAGGATCATAATATACTGCTTATGTGTTTATTTTTCCACTGTGTCGGTATTTTATACCATTTATTTCCATGTTCACACATGCTTGCTGGATGTCCAAGAAGCAATATACAGTGAACCCCCGGTGTTTGTTATGCTCCAAACTCGAACAATTATGTAAGTGTATTTTTGTAAGTGCTTTTGTAAGTGTATTTTTGGGGGGTCTAAAAGAACTAGTCTAATTTACATTATTCCTTATGGGAATAAATTCATTTGGTAATGGCACTTGAACAGCATTCTGGAACAAAAAAATTACGAAAACCGGGGGTCCACTGTACCTTCATATACAGTGGTCCCTCGTGTTTTGGTCGGTCCAATTATCAATTATTTCGTGATTCGGTTGCTTTTTTCGGTCTATGTTTCCCTCGTGTATCGGTTATTTCCTCGTGTATCAGTCCGTACCAGACCTGTCCGCCTGCCCACTCTTGCGCGCCTCGCAACGCAGGACGCTAGTCTAGCATTCTTTACACTTGAGAGAACATTACCCAGCGTGCTCTTTCAAACATTGCACAATAAATTTACTCTGTTTATTGCTGGTTTAGTGATTGTCACTGTGAAATAAGTCACCATGGGCCCAAAGAAGCTTCCTAGTGGCACCCCTGTGGTAAAGAAAGTGAGGAACACCATTGAAGTGAAGAAGGAGATTGTAGAAAAATATGAGAGTGGTGTACGTGTGAGTGAGCTTGCCAGGATGTATGGAAAAAACATGTCTACTATCACCTCTATCCTGGCAAAGAGAAAAGAAATCAAGGAAGCTAATGTTGCAAAAGGGGTTGATATGTTAACAAAAAATAGATCAAAAACAGTGGATGAGGTTGAGAAGTTGTTGGGGGTGTGGATGAATGAAAAACAGATAGCGGGTGATAGTATTTCCACAGCGATAATTTGTGAAAAGGCAAGGCAGTTGCACGCAGATCTTTGTCAAGACAATGCCTGGAACCAGTGCTGAGGCGAGTGATTTTAAAGCCAGCAAAGGCTGGTTTGAGAGGTTTAAGAAACGTAGTGGCATACACAGTCTTGTAAGACATGGTGAGGCAGACAGCTCAGACAAACGTGCAGCTGAAAAATTTGTGCAGGAATTCCAGGGTTTCGTAGACACTGAAAAATTTGAACCTCAACAAATGTTTAGTTGTGATGAAACAGGCCTGTTTTGGAAGAAAATGCCAAACAGGACCTTCATTACTCAGGAGGAAAAGGCACTGCCAGGACACAAGCCTATGAAAGACAGGCTAACTCTCATGCTGTGTGCTAATGCCAGTGGTGATTTTAAAGTGAAGCCTTTACTGGTGTATCACGCAGAAAATCCCAGAGCCTTCAAGAAACACAATGTTAACAGGAATAATTTGTGTGTGCATTGGAAGGCTAACACAAAGGCATGGGTCACTAAGGACATTTTGGTGGAATGGTTCACTTGAGTGTTTGGCCCCAGTGTGAAGAAATACCTCCTGAAAAAGAAATTGGGACTCAAGTGCCTCCTGGTACAGGACAATGCTCCTGCTCATCCTCACAACTTGGAAGACTATTTGTCTGATGAGTTCAGTTTCATCACAGTGAAGTTCTTGCCTCCTAACACCACTCCTCTCATCCAGCCCATGGATCAGCAGGTCATTTCCAACTTCAAAAAACTCTACACAAAAGCATTGTTTGAAAAGTGATTTCAAGTGACCTCAGACACTAATTTGACCCTAAGAGAGTTCTGGAAAGATCACTTCAATATTGTCCATTGCATAGGCCTTATAAGTAAGGCTTGGGAGGGAGTGACTTCCAGGACTTTGAACTCTGCTTGGAGACCATTGTGGCCAGGTTGTGTCCAACAGAGGGATTTTGAAGGATTTGAGGCTGACCCTGTGCCTGTTGTGGACTCTATTGTGGAATTGGGCAAGTTCCTGGGGTTGGAGGTGAGTGGTGAGGATGTGGAAGAGTTGGTGCAGGAGCACAGGGTAGAACTAACAACTGAAGAGCTGAAAGAGCTTCATCAGGAACAGCAACAGATGACATTTAAGGAAATTGATTCAGAGGAGGAGGATGAACAGGGTGAGGTAGTAACTTCTTCAGAGATTAAGGAAATTTGTTCCAAATGGGCTGATGTGCAGACATTTGTTGAAAAACACCACCCTAAGCAAGCTGAAGCAAACCACATCTGCAACATGTTCAGTGACAGAATCTTGCCCCACTTCAGGAAAATGTTGAAGAGTCACCAGAAACAGAGGACTCTGGACAGTTATTTTTCTAGGAAGGGGTCTAGTGACTCTCAAGCTGGTTCTAGTGGCATTAAAAGAAAAAGAAGGGAAGTAACCCCAGATAAGGACTTGTTACCTTAAGTCTTTATGGAGGGGGATTCCCCTTCCAAACACTAACACCCTCCCCCTGTCCTCCTCCCTATCTTCCAGATGCCAGCAACTCTCTTCAATAAAGGTAAGTAAATGTTATTTATTAATCTGTTATTTATTATTTATTATGTAGTAGTACAGTGGATCCCCGGATTACGTCATTTTTTCGTTCAAGAATGCTGTTCAAGTGCCATTACCGAACGAATTTATTCCTATAAGGAATAAAGTAAATTACAAAAGTACTTACAAAAATATACTTACATAAAAGGGCGAGTTTGGAGACTATCGTAAACCGGGGGTCCACTGTATTTATAATTATAAGTATGTGTTAATAATGTTGTTTTGTGTATGTAGAACTATAATTAAAATGTATTTTTTGTGAATATTTTTGGGTGGAACGGATTAATTGTATTTACATTATTTCTTAGGGGAAATAAGGTTTCGAGTTTCGAAGTTTTCGAGTTGAGGTTTAGCTTTTGGAATGGATTAAGACCGATAGTCGAGGGACCACTGTATGTTATTATACCAACACTACATGTATGTTCCTATATATCAACACGACATATATATTTTACTATACAGTCATCCCTTGGTTTTCAATTTTAATCCGTTCCAGATGGATCAGCTAAAACCAAAATCGGTAAAAAACAAAACTATTTTCCCCATAAGAAATAATGGAAATTCAATTAATCCATTCCAGAAACCCAGAAGTTTGGAAAAAAAAATTGGGGGCCTTAAAGATAGATTTACATGCACAAATGAATGAACTCTATGTGGCACTTACCTTTATTGAAGACTGATGTTGCTGGATGGAAGAGAGGGAGGAGAGGAGAGGAGAGAGACCCTATTTTTTGGAAGGGGTATCCCCTTCCATAAGGAATTTAGGTACCAAGTCCTTATCCGGAGTCACTTCCCTGCATGCCTGCTACACTCCCTCCCTGCCTGCTACACTCCCTCCCTGCCTGCTACACTCCCTGCATACCTGCTACACTCCCTGCATACATGCTACACTCCCTGCATACCTGCTACACTCCATGCATGCATGCTACACTCCCTGCATACATGCTACACTCCCTGCATACATGCTACACTCCCTGCATACATGCTACACTCCCTGCATGCCTGCTACACTCTTAAACTCCATCATGTTTTTCACTTTCTTTACCAAAGAACTGGCACTAGGAGCTTTCTTTGGGCCCATGGTAGCTTATTTAGTAGTCACACACAATAATCAAGGGCCAAAAACAATGAATTGTTAATAAATGTTTTGTATGAACTCCTGGGATGATGTTCACTCAAGCATAAACAATGCTACACTGCGTGACAATGTGCGTGGGTGGGGGTCTAGCGGGCTTTGTATGTGCGGGGCACTGGTGGACAGGTTCCGTACCATCAGTGAAAACTGAGACAATCGGTGAAAACTGAGACAATTTTTCCATGAAAAAAGTGATTGAAAACCAAAATCGGTGAAAACTGAGACAATTGAAAACCAAGAGATGACTGTACTAACACTACATATATGTTCCTATATACCAACACTACATAGCTATGTTACTATATCAACACTACATGTTCCTATATACCAACACTACATATATATGTTACTACACCAACACTACATGTTCCTATATACCAACACTACATAGCTATGTTACTAAACCAACACTACCTTCATATATGCTACTACACCAACACTTCATATATGCTACTACACCAACACTTCATATATGTTACTACATCAACAATACAATAAATTCCCCCTTAACCCTTTCAGGGTACAGAGGCCAAATTTCAGGGTCCAAGTACAGTGGTCCCTCGGTTTTCGCTGAACATTCGTTCCAAAATGCTGCTCAAGTGCCATTACCGAACGAATTTACTTCCTTAAGAAATAATGTCACGTAGGTTAGTCTATTTCAGACCCCCAGAAATACACTTGCAACAGCACTTACGAAAATACACTTACATAAATGTTCGAGTTTGGAGATGCACGAAAACCGAGGGACCACTGTATTTAAAAAAAAAAAATTGTTATTTTTTCTTATGAAATGGTAGAGAATCTTTTTTCTGAAGGTAATAAAACAAAAAGTATGAAATTTGATGGAAAATTGACGAAATTAGGCTCTCGTGAATTTTGATGCGTCAACGATATTTACGCATCGGCGATTTTGCCGACTTTGACTCCCATTTTAGGCAACTTACATTATTTCAGTCGACCAAATTCTTTGCTATTTCGCTAGTATTACTTCTATTCTATCGATTGAGCACAAGAAATCGCCCAGTCACCTGATTCAACTACAAAATAAAGTGACCGGAAATTGATAATTTAGCCAAATTAACACAAAGTTCAAAATATTCCAATTTCAAAATAAACAAACAAACAAACAAAACAAACAAATTTTATTTCATTGCAGGTTACATGGGTATTGGAAGTTACAATGTAAATTGAGTGCAAGGAGAGCCACTGACATGCCATGGCATTAGGGGCAGCTTATTCTAGTCCTTAAAAACTAGGTACTTAATATTAGAGAAATTTATTGAGTTTATTCTAGTTAAAAATTATTTTCAAAATTACAATATGATGAAATTTTACTGTTTAATTTATTATATAATGATATTAGATCTTAGATTGTTACAGGTGTTAAGATTCTTGAATGATAATATGGAATTGAGATTATCTTAAGGAAAATAACATTGAGCATTTTTGACATTAACTTATAATATGAGTAGGGGTAACATAATAGTAACATATTATTAAAAATTGAGATTATCGTATAGGAAAGTAACAATGAGCATTTTTCAAAGTAGTTTATAGCATGATCATTTAGGTTTGGGTGAGTAGGTGGTTTTGAGTTGAGTCTTAAATTGATTTTCAGACAAGATTATCTTAATATTTACTGGTAATGAATTCCAGATTCTGGGGCCCTTTATGTGCATAGAATTTTTACATAGGTTGATATGAACACGGGGTATATCAAAAAGTGATCTGTGTCGTGTGTTGTGGTCATGGGTCCTATTAAAGTTGGTGAGGAGAGTTTTGAGCAGAGGGTTTATATTAGAGTGTAAAGTTTTATATATGTAGTAGGCACAAGAGTAAGTATGAATGTTCTTTACGGTGAGTAGTTTGAGACTTTTGAATATTGGTGGAGTATGCTGTCTAGAGTGGGAATTTGTTATCATTCTGACTGCGGCCTTTTGTTGTGTTATGAGTGGTCTAAGGTGATTTAACGTTGTTGATCCCCATGCACAGATTCCATAGGTGAGATACGGGTAGATAAGTGAATGATAGAGTGCAAGGAGAGCTGATTGAGGTACATAATAGCGTATCTTTGATAATATGCCTACTGTCTTCGAGATTTTCTTGGAAATTTGTTGTATATGTGTTTGGAATTTAAGGCTACTGTCAAGGTGGATTCCTAGGAATTTTCCTCTGTGAGTCTTGTGATGGGTGTACCATTAAGTGTTATGTTAAGTGGAACATTTGTGACTTTGCTTCCAAACTGTATGAAGTAGGTCTTGTCAGTATTGAGAGTAAGCTTGTTAGTCGTCATCCATGTTGATATTTTCTGTAATTCGGCATTAACAGTGTTGGCCAGTATAACTGGATTTGGGTGAGAGAAGACATATGTTGTGTCATCTGCAAATAAAATGGGTTTGAGTAGTTGTGATGCATTCGGTAGGTCATTTATGTAAATGAGGAATAGGAGTGGCCCCAGGACACTTCCTTGAGGGACTCCGATTGTAATTGGTTGTGTGGAAGAGTTCTCTCCATTTGTGTACACGTATTGGCTTCTGTTGGTGAGGTATGATTTTAGGTAGTTGAGTGGGTGCCCCCTTATACCATAGTGTGCTAATTTTGTGAGCAGTAAATCATGGTCGACTGTATCAAAAGCTTTATGGGAGATCAATGAAGATTCCCAGTGGGACTTCTTTTTCTCAAGTGCTGTATATATTAACTCCAACATGTGTGTAATAGCATCGTTTGTGCTCTTGTTTGTCCTGAATCCAAATTGACAGGGGTTGAGTACATTGTGTGAGACGAGGTAGGAATAGATTTGTCTATGAATTAATTTTTCGAAGATTTTAGAAAGCAATGGTAAATTAGAAATTGGTCTATAATTATTCAGGTCTGTTTGATCACCTCCTTTGTGGATCGGGGTGACCCTAGCTATTTTGAGAATTGATGGAAAGGTAGAGGCTTCAATGGATTTATTGAATAGTGTTGCTATGATTGGTGACAGTACCTGTGAAGCTTTTTGTACATAAAAGTTGGTAGGCTGTTTATGTCTCCTGCCTTGTTTTTAAGGGTGTTGATTATGAGCGAGACTTCAATTGGGTTGGTAGGAGCTAGGAATAGCGTATTAGGGTAGGTGTTTGTGAGGTAGTCTGTTGGACGGGTGTTTGAGCTTGGGATTTTACTCGCTAGATTCTTTCCTATGGTGGAGAAGAAAACATTAAGTCTGTTTGCTGTCTCAGTAGGTGAGAGTAGGGGTTCATCTGCTCTTGATAATTTGATGGTGTTGTTTTTCGCTATCTTATTATTTCCTAGAATTGCAGATAGGGTCTTCCAGGTCTTTTTCATATCACCTTTTATGTTCTGGAGTCTGTTCTCATAATACAATTTTTTTGATCTCCTTATCAGGCTGGTAAGGGTTGATGAGTAGCGTTTGGATTGTTCTCTGGTTATTAGACCCCTTCTGTATTGTTTTTCATATTGGTGCCTTTTGTTAATGGATTTAAGGATGCTGGGTGTTAGCCAGGGATTGTTAAGTCTCTTAGCTGTGATCTGTTTAGTTTTTTAGGGCAATGTTTGTTATAGAGGTGGTGGGTTTTGTTAAGGAAATTCTTGATGCATTCATTAGTATCTGTATATGTTTCTAACTCATTATGCCAGTCAATGTTAATCATAGCTGTTATAAAGTTATTTACAGCTGACTCATTATGTAGTCTGAAGGTAACTTTTGTAATATCTAGGGGCAATTTACCAAGATTAGTTATGAGAAAGGTCGGATAGTGGTCTGTGGTGTTGTCTGTGATGATGCCTGATTTTAGAGGGGCTATAGTATTAGTCCAGATGTGGTCTAGTAGTGAGGTACTAGTCTCGGAGATTCTTGTAGGTTTTGATATTGTTGGTAGTAACAAGCAGTTGCTCATAGTGTTTGTGAATTCTGTTACTTGTGGGTCCTGGTCATGTAGGAGATTTATATTGAAGTCTCCTGTGAGCAGCAAATGGTCTTTGCAGAATAAACAATTCAGGCATTCCTGGCACTAAACTAGTATTTCCTCTGTTTATTATACATTTTCAGTCTTTACAAATGAATCCCATTTTTATTTTTTATTCACATAATGAATTTTTATTCAAACTAAAAAATGAAAGATTTACTGTTATGCAATATTGTAATAATTGTATAAATAATATCACCACATTTGTGGATGTATATAAGACCCACCAGCTGGCGCGTATTAGATGTGTGAGCTCATTTGTTTACTCTTGAACATCAGCAAAAATTTAACATTTCTGCTACTTTGAGCTCAGTTTCGAGCCATTTCCATTACTAAAACCAATCAAAATCATCTTTATTTCTGTAATATATCTTCCGTTCTATTAAATGATACCAAGAAATCGCAAATACAACTTTAAAAAGCATACAAAAAAACACTGCAAATTCGCTGTTTTAATAAAAAATTACGGTCTCAGTTTTTTTTTTCTCATTATGCACTGTGTGCTGCAGGATTTGTTTTATGTGGTGCACACTAACCACATAGATGTATTCTCTCATATCTAGGCCAAAATTTACCGCTCACAGCTTATCTGAGTGAGCTGAGCTCATGGCGTAGAACTACGATTTGGACCCTAAACTCAAAGTCATAAAACTATGGCACGGACCATGAAAGGGTTAAAAACACTTGTCTGATACAACTTACCACTTCATACAAATATAATGAAACTAATAACCCATAAAAGTACTTTTCCACAGTGAATTAACCCTTAAACTGTCCACACGTAGATATACGTTCACGTGCGTAGCTGACCGAATATTTTGAGAAAAAAATAAATTGTTATTTTTCTTTAAAATGAAGAGTGCATTTTGTTTGTCATTCCCACATGTTGTAATACTGCACACAATGAGTGCACAGACCCATTCTCTAATCTCTAGGCAACTCAGGCTTATCGTGGCAAGGTTAAAAGCATTTGAAAAAAAACGTAGAGCTACGTTCGGGGCAGTACGCACGTGAACGTATATCTACGTGTGGACAGTTTAAGGGTTAAAAGGCAGAGTTTCAACATTCTTACCAGCAAAAAAAATGGCCATTGCCGCAGTCAACGGCATGAGAGGTCTTTGGGGGCGGCTTAGTGTTGGGGAAATAAAAGGGTTGTGTTTCCAGTTCAGCCTCGGGGAACTTGACGGCCCTACCGCAGCCAGGCAGCGGGCACCACTTGATGGTCTTGTTACGCTCCACAAATGCCTGAAATGTTCATATGTTCCTTTATTACTCCACGATAATAAGCAGATATTAGACATGTGAACAACACCTGTGTATCTGTACCATGTACAACACCTGCATATCTTTACCCTGAACAACACCTGCATATCTGTACCATGTACAGCACCTGCATATCTGTACCATGTACAGCATCTGTGTATCTGTACCATGTACAATACCTGCATATCTGTACCCTGAACAACACCCGCATATCTGTACCATGTACAACACCTGCATATCTGTACCCTGAACAACACCTACATACAGTGGTACCTCGACTTACGATGGTCCCCAAACTCACCCTTGTATGTAAGTTTATTTTTTTAAATGCTTTTGTAAGTGTAATTTTGGGGGTCTAAAAGGACTAGTCTATTTTACAACATTTCTTAAGGAGATAAATTCGTTTGGTAATGACACTTGAACAGCATTCTGGAATGAAAAAATATCGTAAGTCGAGGTACCACTGTATCTGTTTTTTGTAGACCAAACAAAACAAACAATGTCACTTCTTTCTGCAGTATACAATGTGTAGTTTACATGTATTAAAATACTGCTAAGGTGTAAGGTGTTGGGAGCAGTGAGATAATTAAATCCTATGTTGTGCATGTCGATTCTCTTTTGTTTGTTGTTGTTGTTGCTGGGGACCTTAGAGAGTAAGAGCACAGTTGTTATTGTTACTCTGGCTTTCATTTACCCTACAACCGTAACGTAAACACAAAAGGGACATTCCGACCTGCACTCTGTGTATATTGGTACAGACTTAAGGTCTAGTCCAGCTATGGTGCTGATGTAGTCACTGCTGCCACAAATGTTCACAAAGTAATCCACTCCTTTACAAAGATTTTTTTCATTAATTCAGTCATTTACGAAGATTTCATTTGGCCATTTACAATTGTTTTAATTTAATAATTTACGAAAAAAAATCATTAATTCAATCATTTACAAATAATTTTTCATTAATTCAGTCATTTACAAAGATTTTTTTTGTTAATTCAGTCATTTACGAAGATTTAATTTATTCAGTATTTTTTTAATTAATTGAATAATTTCTGAATATTTAATTAATTCAATTACAGTGGTCCCTCGGTTTTCATGCATCTCCAAACTCGAACATTTATGTACGTAAGTGTATTTTCGTAAGTGTTGTTGCAAGTGTATTTTTGGGGGTCTGAAATAGACTAACCTACATGACATTATTTCTCAAGGAAGTAAATTCATTCGGTAATGGCACTTGAGCAGCATTCTGGAACAAATTTTTGGCGAAAACCGAGGGACCACTGTATTTAGGAAGGTTCCTCACACCAACTGAATAAGAATAATAATAATACTGCCTCTCCTCACTTAGCGATGTACTTGTTTACAGACGACTCGGACTTACGACCAGCTCTCTGACCAGTATGCCTACCTAAATAATGTATATTAGAGTAGATTTCCTCTATTCTGTTTATACAATACAGCCTCTCCTCACTTACCGACAGAGTTCCGTTCCTAAGACCACGTCAGCAAACAAATTCATCGCTAATCGAGGAATCATCCCTTACTGATACTACAAAAATGTCACCACCCGAAATTAAAACATTCAGTTTTATGTTTGCTGTGAAAATCCTTTCAATCCATTCATTATTAACAGTATAGTTGATTATTAATGTGCATAGCTGATTACTTGGGGAAAAAAAATAGAGAAAATCGCACTTTTTTCAGTCTTTGCAAAGGGTAAGAGTGATCTTCTATAGTTACCCTTCAGGCATATAACGCATAACATTTTCTGTAATGATTATGGTCACTTTTTTTTATCCGTCCCCACTGCCCACCCTTTAATACCTCTCCATATAATGTCAGTTTTATTAATTTAGATGTCTTTATCATGCTTCTACGTTATTTATGTTATACCTAATATTATTCTGGAATAAATGTGAGAGGTAGATAACCTTTATTGATAGTAATAGTATAAGTATACAATATTTTATAGTGCCATGAGGCACAACCCTCCGTGTGTCAGACTAATCACGCCTTCTCCCTCTCGTATAGCTCCGCCCACCCTCCAATATTTCTCCATATAATGTCAGTTTTTATTAATTTGGGCATCTTTATCATGCTTCTACGTTATTTATGTTATACCTAATATTATTCTGGAATAAATATGATAACCTTTATTTATAGTAATGGTATAATTATACTATATTTTATAGTGGGTGAGGTGTCATGGGGAATCATAAGTTACTGAGACACTGCTACACTGTTCGCTTCTCCCTCTGTTATAGCTCCACCCACTTTGTAACCATGCCAAATGTTAAATTAAATACAGTGGACCCCCGGTTTATGTACTGCTCAAAACTCGACCCATTATGTAAGTGCATTTTTGTAAGTGCTTTTGTAAGTGTATTTTTGGGGGTCTAAAAGGATTAATCTAATTTACATTATTCCTTATGGGAATAAATTCGTTCGGTAATGGCACTCGAACAGCATTCTGGAACGAATTATGGCCTTTAACCGAGGGTCCACTGTATGTCTATTAGAAAGAAAAAATAAATAAAATTTAACTCCAACTTGATAACTTTGTTTTAATTTGCATATCTATTGCATATTACAGAAAACAATAAAAAAGTAAAATACACATACAGTACACTCATTACTTACCACAAAATATTTGTTGTCTTAATGTAGGGTGAGAGGTGAGTATTTACTGTAGAAAGAGGAAGAAGAAGAAAGAATGGAAGAACAAAGAATGGAAGAAGAACAAAGAATGGAAGAAGTACAAAAGAAGTTCACAGTAAAGGGGTTAGCTGGTGTGTTTGCCTGTGTGTTTACATTCTCTGTCTTTCGTGGCAGTTTAAGAAATTATTAAACTCAGTGAACAAGGCATATCGATGGTAATAATAATAATATTTTATTATTTTTTATTAACACATCGGCCAATTCCCACCAAGGCAGGGTGGCCCGAAAAAGAAAAACTTTCATCATCATTCACTCCATCACTGTCTTGCCAGAGGGGTGCTTTACACTACAGTTATAAAACTGCAACATTAACACCCCTCCTTCAGAGTGCAGACACTGTACTTCCCATCTCCAGGACTCAAGTCCGGCCTGCCGGTTTCCCTGAATCCCTTCATAAATGTTACTTTGCTCACACTCCAACAGCACGTCAAGTATTAAAAACCATTTGTCTCCATTCACTCCTATCAAATACGCTCACACATGCTTGCTGGAAGTCCAAGCCCCTCGCACACAAAACCTCCTTTACCCCCTCCCTCCACCCTTTCCTAGGCCGACCCCTACCCCGCCTTCCCTCCACTATAGATTTATACACTCTCGAAGTCATCCTGTCTCGTTCCATTCTCTCTACATGTCCGAACCACCTCAACAACCCCTCCTCAGCTCTCTGGATAATAGTTTTGGTAATACCGCACCTCCTCCTAATAGTAATAATAATAATAATAATAATAATAATAATAATATAATAAAAATACTACTACTACTAATAATAATAATAATAATACATATTATTATTATTATTATTATTATTATTAGAGTACTGTATAAACTGACCTGAATATCAAACTGCAGATACTTCCTGGCAATCTCGGGACTGACCATCTTCTCAATAAAGTCCACATCGACCAGAATATTACATCGTACGGCTGGGCACAGTATGTGGTGTGCCCCACCCTCTTGTATCTTGAGGGTGAGGTAGCTCTCCCAGCATGTAGCGCAGAACTGGTGTTCACAGCTTGTTCCTCCGTGTTCTTCAAGCTCCCATGCTCGCATCTCTCCGTAACATATTGAACACTGGAAAAATGTGTATACCACACTATACCTACATAAAAAATGTTATACATACAGGAAGAACACTATACATACATGACGAACACTATACCTACATGAAGAACACTACAGCGCCCGCAGTGACACACAATGTTATGGTGCATACAGCACTACTGAGCCTCTCAGCTTAGTCCTTGTCTGGGATAAGCTCCTCCCACTTTGTAATGATGCCAAATGTTGATTTTAATAAATTAGCAAAAAAAAAAAAAAATGAGATATGTTGTAGTGACTATAACTCATTGTAGAAACATCGTACAAATGTTGTAGTGACTATAATTTATTGTAGAAACATTGTACAAATGTTATAATGACTATAATTTGTTGCAAAAACATCATCGTGACTATAATTCGTTGTAGAAACATTGCCAAAATGTTGCCAGCCTGTTAAACTATTTTTCTACAAGCTTAACTCAATTTTCGATTTATTTTTATTTTTTCATACCCTGCCCGAGCATGCAGCCTTACACGTCCTCTGAAATACAAACAAAAATTGAACATTTCCGCTACTTTGAGTTTAATTTCAATTTCAGGCTCAATGTCTACCTACTGAGGCTCACAGGACCCTATGTCTAGCTCTTATACAATGCCATATAGATTACTCTTGTTAAGGCACTCTGCCTTAGCAAAACAAACTGAAAGATAGACTACGAATCAGCCAGAACAAAATGGTGAGATTCGTGGTGGACCTGGGACCAAGAGAACATGTAGGGCAGGATGAATTACAACTGGATATGGTGAATGTTGAATACAGAGTAAAACAACTGAAGTTAAATAACAATTATAAAATTGCTCACAAACAGTGTCCAGAATATTTTACTGCCAAGTTTGTCAAGGCTGAGAACCAAAGTAATTATAGAACTAGGGAAAGGGAGAACAACTTTGTAGTACCCACAGTCAGTGGCCAGGCTTCAAAAGCCTTTTATTGTACAGCAATAAAGGATTGGAACAAACTGCCTGCACATGTCAAAGCCAGTCATACCATGAGCCAGTTCATGAAGACAGCCAAAATGTAACTAATGAATGTAGCTACAGAAAGGGAGAGTGACTTCTTGTATAGCTAACATACATGTACCTATTACTGTAACATTCATGTACCTATTACTGTAACATTCATGTACCTATTACTGTAACATTCATGTACCTATTACTGTAACATTCATGTAGCTATTACTGTAACATTCATAAAATTCATGTACCTATTACTGTAACATTCATGTAGCTATTACTGTAACATTCATAACATTCATGTACCTATTACTGTAACATTCATGTACCTATTACTGTAACATTCCTGTACCTATTACTGTAATATTCATGTACCTATTACTGTAACATTCATGTACCTATTACTGTAACATTCATGTACCTATTACTGTAACATTCATGTACCTATTACTGTAACATTCATGTACCTATTACTGTAACATTCATGTACCTATTACTGTAACATTCATGTACCTATTACTGTAACATTCATGTACCTATTACTGTAACATTCATGTACCTATTACTGTAACATTCATGTACCTATTACTGTAACATTCATGTACCTATTACTGTAACATTCATGTACCTATTACTGTGGTCTGATCCAATCTTTAATGTTAATATAAATAACTCAGTTTACCTTATTCCTAGTACACTGGACCCCGGTTTACGATGGTCTCTAAACTCGCCCTTTTATGTAAGTTTTTTTTTTTAAATGCTTCTGTAAGTGTATTTTTGGGGGTCTAAAAGGACTAGTCTATTTTACATTATTCCTTAAGGGGATAAATTCGTTTGGTAATGGCACTTGAACAGCATAATAGAATGAAAAAATAATGTAAACCGGGGGTCCACTGTATATCTCCTTATATTGTAACTGATGTTTATATAGTTGAGTTACTTAGCTGTTTTAACTGTTAAGGTTTGAATAAGATATTACAAGGACCACAATGGAAATAAATTACTTTGACTTTTTTTGGGTTATCTTAGGTAATCTACACGTGTGTTGTTATGTATGATAATTTATGTAACTGTATTTATGTGTACTTGCACCTGAATAAACTTACTTCCAGTCCTGAATCCAATCAAAATCATCTCTATTTTAGTAATATGCCTTTCATTCTATCAAATGAAAATGAGAATAAAACCATAAAAACCATCCAAAAATACACCGTAAACCTGCAATTCTAAACCAAACACATGATCACAGTTTTGTTTTTCCTATCATGCACTGCAGGATTTTTTTTATACTGTGCACACTCACCACATAGACCCATTCTCTCATATCTAGGCCAAAATTTACCACTCACAGCTTATATGAGTGAGCTGAGCTCATCACGTAGTTCTAGGTGACAGACCATGAGCTCAAAGCCGTGATACTTTGACACAGACCCCAAAAGGGTTAATAATCCAAGTTGGACCAAAACACTGTCATTAGTTTCATTCTCCGATGTGTGGGTAATAAACATTCTGTAACCTTCACTTTATAATAAAGATGACAGCCATCTGGGATATCAGATTTAAAATACAGTAGTCCTTCGGTTTTCATGCATCTCCAATCTCGAACATTTATGTAAGTGTATTTTCGTAAGTGCTGTTGCAAGTGTATTTTTGGGGGTCTGAAATAGACTAACCTACGTGACATTATTTCTTAAGGAAGTAAATTCGTTCAGTAATGGCACTTGAGTAGCATTTTGGAACAAATTTTCGGCGAAAACCGAGGGACCACTGTACAGTGGACCCCCGGAGTATGTACTGCTCCAAACTCGAACAATTATGTAAGTGTATTTTTGCAAGTGCTTTTGTAAGTGTATTTTTGGGGGTCTAAAAGGACTAATCTAATTTACATTATTCCTTATGGGAACAAATTCGTTCGGTAACGGCACTTGAACAGCATTCTGGAACGAAATAATGATGTAATCCAGGGGTCCACTGTATATAGTATCATCAACCCTTTCATTGTCGATCTCATAGTACAGCATTGAAGCCAGTGTCAGTTCCACAGTACAATGCCATGAGCTCAGCTCATTCATATAAGCTGTGAGCGATAAATTTAGGCCTAGATATAAGAGAATACATCTGTGTGGTAAGTGTGCACTATGTAAAAAAAATCCTGCAGCACGCAGTGCATAATGAGAAAAAAAATGTGACCGTGTTTTGGTTTAAAACATCGATTTTGTGATGTATTTTCATATGGTTTTTATGATTGTATTCTCGATTTCTTGATCTCATTTGATAGAATGGAAGATATATTACAGAAACAGGGATTATTTTGATTGGTTTCAGGACTGAAAGTAGCTTAAAATTTAGGTCAAAGCAGCAGAAATGTTCAATTTTTGCCAATATTCCAGAGTACACAAATGACATCGCTTGTCCAATATGTGTCCAACTGGGCAGTCTAATACCCATTTAGGAATGTACTGATATTATGTATACAATTATTATATAGGTAGTAGGTTGGTAGACAGCAACCACCCAGGGAGGTACTACCGTCCTGCCAGGTGACTGTGAAACAGAAACCTGAAACTGTTTTACATGATGGTAGGATTGCTGGTGTCTTTTTTTTTTCTGTCTCATAAACACGCTGGATAACAGGTATATATCTAGCTACTTCTACTTACACTTTAGGTCACACTACACTGGCATACACATGCATATATATACATACACACATCTAGGTTTTTCTTCTTTTTCTTAATAGCTCTTGTTCTTTTTATTTTCTCTATTGTCCATGGGGAAGTGGAAAAGAATCTTTCCTCCGTAAGCCATGCGTGTCGTATGAGGCGACTAAGATGCCGGGAGCAATGGGCTAGTAACCCCTTCTCCTGTACAAATCTACTAAAAACGAGAAGAAGAAAAACTTTATAAAATTGGGTTGTCTGAATGTGCGTGGATGTAGTGCGGATGATAAGAAAGAGATGATTGCCGATGTTATGAATGAAAAGAAGTTGGATGTCCTGGCCCTAAGCGAAACAAAGCTGAAGGGGTAGGCGAGTTTCAGTGGGGAGAAATAAATGGGATTAAGTCAGGAGTATCTGAGAGAGTTAGAGCTAAGGAAGGGGTAGCAATAATGTTGAAGGATCAGTTATGGAAGGAAAAGAGGGAATATAAATGTGTAAATTCAAGGATTATGTGGATTAAAATAAGGGTCGGATGCGAAAAGTGGGTCATAATAAGCGTGTATGCACCTGGAGAAAGAGGAGTGTAGAGGAGAGAGAGATTTTGGGAGATGTTAAGCGAATGTATAGGAACTTTTGAACCAAATGAGAGAGTAATTGTGGTAGGGGACCTAAATGCTAAAGTGGGAGAAACATGCAGAGAGGGTGTAGTAGGTAAGTTTGGGGTGCCAGGTGTAAATGATAATGGGAGCCCTTTGATTGAACTTTGTATAGAAAGGGGTTTAGTTATAGGTAATACATATTTTAAGAAAAAGAGGATAAATAAGTATACAAGATATGATGTAGGGCGTAATGACAGTAGTTTGTTGGACTATGTATTGGTAGATAAAAGACTGTTGAGTAGACTTCAGGATGTACATGTTTATAGAGGGGCTACAGATATATCAGATCACTTTTTAGTTATAGCTACAGTGGGAGAAAAAGGTAGATGGGATACAAGGAAAATAGAATCAGTAAGTAAAAGAGAGGTGAAGGTTTATAAACTAAAAGAGGAGGCAGTTAGGGTAAGATATAAACAACTATTGGAGGATAGATGGGCTAGTGAGAGTGTAGGCAATGGGGTCGAAAATGTATGGGGTAGATTTAAAAATGTAGTGTTAGAGTGTTCAGCAGAAGTTTGTGGTTACAGGCGAGTGGGTGCGGGAGGAAGAGGAGCGATTGGTGGAATGATGATGTAAAGAGAGTAGTAAGGGAGAAAAAGTTAGCATATGAGAGGTTTTTACAAAGTAGAAGTGATGCAAGGAGGGAAGAGTATATGGAGAGAAAAGAGAAGTTAAAGAGTGGTGAAGCAATGTAAAAAGAGAGCAGATGAGAGAGTGGGTGAGATGTTATCAGCAAATTTTGTTGAAAATAAGAAAAAGTTTTGGAATGAGATTAATAAGTTGAGGAAGCCTAGAGAACAAATGGATTTGACAGTTAAAAATAGGAGAGGAGAGTTATTAAATGGAGAGTTAGAGGTATCGGGAAGATGGAGAGAATATTTTGAGGATTTGTTAAATGTTGATGAAGACAGGAAGCTGTGATTTCGTGTGTAGGGCAAGGAGGAATAACATCTTGTAGGAGTGTGGAAGAGCCAGTTGTGGGTGTAGGGAAGTTCGTGAGGCAGTGGGTAGAATGAAAGGGGTAAGGCAGCTGGGATTGATGGGATAAAGATAGAAATGTTAAAAGCAGGTGGGGATATAATTTTGGAGTGGTTGGTGCTATTATTTAATAAATGTATGGAAGAGGGTAAGGTACCTAGGGATTGGCAGAAAGCATGTATTGTTCCTTTGTATAAAGGCAAAGGGGACAAAAGAGAGTGCAAAAATTATAGGGGAATAAGTCTGTTGAGTGTACCTGGTAAAGTGTATGGTAGAGTTATTATTGAAAGAATTAAGAGTAAAACAGAAAGCAGGATAGCAGATGAACAAGGGGCTTTAGGAAAGGTAGGGGTGTGTAGACCAAGTGTTTACAGTGAAACATATAGGTGAACAGTATTTGGATAAGGGTAAAGATGTTTTGTGGCATTTATGGATTTGGAAAAGGCGTATGATAGGGTAGATAGGGGGCAATGTGGCAGATGTTGCAGGTGTATGGAATAGGAGGAAGGTTACTGAAAGCAGTGAAGAGTTTTTATGAGGATAGTGAGGCTCAGGTTAGAGTGTGTAGGAGGGAAGGGGACTATTTCCCAGTAAAAATGGGCCTTAGACAAGGATGTGTGATGTCACCGTGGTTGTTCAATATATTTATAGATGGGGTTGTAAGAGAAGTGAATGCGAGGGTCTTGGCAAGAGGTGTTGGGCTAAAAGATAAAAGCAAATACAAAGTGGGAGTTGTCGCAGTTGCTTTTGCTGATGACACTGTGCTTTGGGAGATTCTGAAGAGAAGCTGCAGAGGTTGGTGGATGAATTTGGTAGGGTGTGTAAAAGAAGAAAATTGAAAGTGAATATAGGAAAGAGTAAGGTGATGAGGATAACAAAAAGAATAGGTGACGAAAGATTAGATATCAGATTGGAGGGAGAGAGTATGGAGGAGGTGAATGTATTCAGATATTTGGGAGTGGACATGTCGGCGGATGGGTCTATGAAGGATGAGGTGAATCATAGAATTGATGAGGGAAAAGGGTGAGTGGAGCACTTGGAGTCTGTGGAGACAAAGAACCTTGTCCATGGAAGTAAAAGGGAATGTATGAGAGTATAGTTATACCAACGCTCTTATATGGGTGTGAAGCATGGGTGATGAATGTTGCAACGAGGAGAAGGCTGGAGGCAGTGGAGATGTCATGTCTGAGGTCAATGTGTGGTGTGAATATAATGCAGAGAATTCGGAGTTTGGAAATTAGGAGGAGGTGCGGGATTACCAAAACGATTGTCCAGAGAGCTGAGGAGGGTTGTTGAGGTGGTTTGGACATGTAGAGAGAATGGAACGAGACAGAGTGACTTCAGAGTGTATAAATCTGTAGTGGAGGGAAGGCGGGGTAGGGGTCGGCCTAGGAAAGGTTGGAGGGAGGGTAAAGGAAGTTTTGTGTGCGAGGGCTTGGACTTCCAGCAAGCATGTGTGAGCGTATTTGATAGGAGTGAATGGAGGCATATGGTTTTAATACTTGACGTGCTGTTGGAGTGTGAGCAAAGTAACATTTATGAAGGGATTCAGGGAAACCGGCAGGCCGGACTTGAGTTCTGGAGATGGGAAGTACAGTGCCGGCACTCTGAAGGAGGGGTGTTAATGTTGCAGTTTTATAACTGTAGTGTAAAGCACCCTTCTGGCAAGACAGTGATGGAGTGAATGATGATGAAAGTTTTTCTTTTTCGGGCCACCCTGCCTTGGTGGGAATCGGCCGATGTGTTAATAAAAAAAAAAAAAATTATTATAATAATGCATTAGACTGCATAACAGTTTATCTTCTATTTTTTGTATGAATAAAAATTCCAAATTTCATTGCAGATTACATAGGTATTGGTAGTTACAATATAAACTGAGTGCAAGGAGAGCCACTGACATGCCATGGCATTAGGGGCAATATAAGAGGCAATATAAGAAGGGCCAAGAGACATGACTAAGGAACAGAGGAAATGTTTATTTAGTGCCAAGAATGTCTACATTGTTTATTTTGGACCCTATTTGCAAATTGGCAATTGTTGAATTTTGAATGAAATTAGCCAAATTACCTATTTCTGATCACTTTATTACGTAGTTGAAATAGGCAAATGGGCAGTTTCTTGTACTCAATCGACAGAATAGAAGGAATACTTGAAAAATAGCTGAGTTTGGTGAACTGGAACAATGGAATTGGCCAAAAATAGGGTACAAAGTGGGCAAAATTTTCGATGCATAAATATCACTGACACCACTAACTTTGCAAGAGCATAATTCCATAAGTTTTCCACAAATTTCATACTTTTGGTTTCATTACCTTTGGAAAAATATTCTCTATCATTTCTTAAGATAATTTTTTTTTTAAATTCTTTGACACTGAGAACAAGTTTGAGAACATGGGTCTCAACACTATAAGGGTTAAGGGACTGCTCCAAATTTCTTTATGGAAGACATTTAGGGGTGACACTCGGGATAGAGACAATAGGGTATTTGTCTTGAAGCTGATTTATTATTTTTATTTTGGGGAAGCCTTGAAAAGCTGGAATAATCCTATCTACATGTAAGTGTAAAAGGTGGCTTATGTTATTGTTTATCGCTTATCGTTAGCCATAAATTTGACTAAAATACTCAATATTTGACTAAAATTTTCAATATTTCACTATAATAATCAGTATTTAAGTTATTTTGTATTTATGTTCATCAGTAACCACCTTGGCAGCCATCTTGGATTTTTCCAACTTCTCAATGTTGATGGATTGACAGCAGTTGGATTATCAGTCAAAAACACATATCAACCATAAAAT
Source organism: Cherax destructor (assembly GCA_009830355.1). NCBI lineage: Eukaryota > Metazoa > Arthropoda > Malacostraca > Decapoda > Parastacidae > Cherax > Cherax destructor. The sequence continues at coordinate 4,705 of WNWK01021882.1, read as the reverse complement.
TCCAGGTTCATCCATCTTTCAACTGGCTTAAAGCCCCTGGAATGAAGAATGACTGAAGAAGTAGAATGAGGAGAGTGCAGTAGCAGCAGAAGAGGAAGACAAAAGAAATTAAGAGAATACAGTGGACCCCCGAGTATCGGACGTAATCCGTTCCAGGAGCTAGGCCTTAACTCGAACTGGCCAAAAGTTGAATCCTTATTTCCCATAAGAAATAATGTAAATACAATTAATCCGTTCCAGACACCCAAAAATATTCACAAAAAATTCATTTTTTAAAGAATAACTATAGTTTTACATACACAAAACACATAATAACAACACATATTAAATTTATAAATTTACATTTAAAGTAACATGCACCTGGAAGATAGGGAGGAGGAGTGAGGGAGGGCTTAGTGTTTGGAAGGGGAATCCCCCTCCATTAGGACTTCAGGTATCAAAGCCCTATCTGGGGTTACTTCCCTTCTTGGTCTTTTAATGCCACTAGGACCAGCTTGAGAGTCACTGGACCCCTATCTCACAAAATAACTGTCCACAGTCCTCTGTTTCTGGCACCTCTTTAACATGTCCCTGAAGTGCAATATGGCTCTGTCACTGAACTGGTTGAAGAGATGGCTTATTTCAGCTTGCTCAGGGTGGTATTTTTCAACAAATTCCTGCACAAATTCGATGGTGTTCCTCACTTTCTTTACCACAGGGGTGCCACTAGGAAGCTTCTTTGGACCCATGGTGACTTATTTCACAGTGACAATCAATAAACAATTAATAAACACAATAAAATTATTGTGAAATGTTTGAATGAGTGCTCTGGGTAATGTTCACTCAATGGTAAACAAAGCTAGACTGGCTCACGACGCCTGCGCGAGGAGGCACACAAGCGCAAGCAGGCAGACAGGTCTGGTACATGGGCCAATACTCGGGGAAACGGCCGATAGTCGGGCCAAAATTGGGCCGAAAAAAGCAACCGAAACACGAGTCGGCCGATACTCAGGCCAGCTGACACTCGGGGGTCCACTGTATTCTTTCAACAAACTGGCCGTATTCCACTGAGGCAGGGTGGCCCAAAAAGAAAAACAAAAGTTTCTCTTTATAACTTTAGTAATACATACAGGAAAAGGGGTTACTAGCCTCTTGCTCCAAGCCTTTTAGTTGCCTCTTACGACATGCACGGCTTACAGAGGAAGAATTCTGTTCCACTTCCCCATAGAGTTAGGAGAATATACAATAAACAAATAAACCGCACAAAGAAGACTGAAAATTATGATGATGTTTTGGTCTGACTTGGACCATTAACTAGTCACAAGGAAGTGTGAAGGGAAGGGAGCCAGTATGTATAAAAGAGGAGGGGCAGAGACATGAGACAGAGATGAGGTAATAATAATATAATAATACAGTAGAACGTCATTTAGCACGAGATTATGTTGCACGTTACCGGTATTGCACGATTTAAGATTTGTGACACATTATCATCTTACACGACGTAAAGATGATATTACACGGTTCGGCAGGAGGGGGAAAATTTTGAGCGCATGGTTATTTACTGCCTAAGAATCCTCATGCTTTGAGGAAAAGGGAATTTGTTTTTCCTTCCTGCAAACTGTAAGTTTATTCAGATACACGGGGCCAGGAGCTGAGTCTCGACCCCTGCAACCACAATTAGGTGAGTACAGTTACATACATTATCATACATAGCAGCATATGTGTAGAGAACCTAGGATAACCCAAGTCAGTCAATGGAAATACTGTCACTCTGACTTTTTTGGGTTATCCTAGGTTCTCTACACATATGCTGCTATGTATGATAATCTTCGTAACTGTATCTGTGTATACCTGAATAAACTTACTTACAGTTTGTGGGAAGGAAAAACAAATAACCATTTCCACAAGCAGCCTTGTTGTTGTTATATGGGGGACACCACCGGCCATCCCTCCCCACCCACCCAGGACCCCACAATCCCAGCATTCATACGTATTTTATACGCGTCACAGTGTTGCTCAAAGTGGCAAGAAAATGTATAATCATTTAAGTCTTAGAATTAACGAAGAAAGATTAATATTAGACAAGACATAACCCATGACAGTAATGAAGTGTTACTTTGTACACATAAAAGAGGTAAACATAAGTTTGTCCAAAAGCTGGCTCCGGCTGACGTTCCCCCAAAAGCTGGCCCCCCGGGGCCCCGGGGGGGCGCGGGGGGAACGGCGGCTTACTGGGCCAAAACCCGGGCCCCCGGTTTACTGGGGGCCAAAACGGGGGGGAAACCCCCAGGGGGCTTAGGGGCTAAGCCCCCGGGCCCAGCCAGCTGGCCCCAAAAAAACTGGGCAAACCGGCCCCACTTAGGGGCCGGGAAAACCCCAGTTTCCCCAGTTTTTGGCCTTTTGGCTGGGCCAACGGCCCCAACTGAAAACGGCGGCTAACCCCCGGCTTGGGCCAGCTGACCAAGAGGGCCGACAAACGGCCCCGGGGGGGAAAGCTTTTACCAAGATTAAAATTTTTGGACCTTCCCAAAATACAACCATTGGCTTTTCAGCCCCAGAACCTTTCCCCATCCACCAAAACCCAGTGGGGCCCCCCGGCCCCCCTCCCTTTTCCCCCCCTCATCCCAAACACCCCACAATTTAAGGTAAATACTTTTTTTTCCTGTTACATTTTGGTCTTAAGCAGTAAAAACAACATAATACATCACTTTTGGGAACTACAATTACATTATTCACTTTTATTTTGAAAAAAATCTTTTGGTAAAAAAAAATTTTTTTGGGGTTTTGGGGACTCCGGAAAACGTACCCTTTTTTCCCAAAAAGTTCTTTTAAATTTTTTTAACAAATTATCTCCGATTTTTTAAAAGGCAAAACTATCTTCCAAAAAGACGATCTGTAATAATAATATAAAAATAATAATAATAATAATATTTTATTTCAATCATTTACAAGTGTACATTGTTATTGGTAGTTACAATTATAAAAACTGAATGCAAGAAAACCCTGGCTCGGAAACCACTGGCATGCCATGGCTTAAAAGGGGAGCTTATTCAAAGGGCTTTTCCCAAAAATTTCTTAATCTAGAAAAATTTATTAAAATTTATTCTAGTTATTATTATTTCAAATTACAATATGATTATACATACTAAAAAACAATACTAGAAAAATTGGTTTTTATTTAATCGGGTTAAAATTTTTTTAAAAATTACAATATGTTGATCTATACAAAATATAATAACAATACTAGAAAAATTATTGAGTTTCTTAGTTATATTTTTTATTTAAAATGATGATACTATACTATTTTAAATGACAATTGATGATATGAAATTGCAACAAGTTTAAGGGGGGATGACAATATAAAACTGAGATTATCTTTTAATAAAATAACATTGGGTTTGGGGAAATTTTTTACAATATGGTACAGTGGTACCTCAAAAAGTATTTTCATTCCAGAATGCTGTTCAAAGTTTTATTTTTCCCAAAAAATTTTTTCCTTAAGGGGAAAGTTGTAAAATAACTAGTCCTTTTAGACCCCCCCAAAAATTTTAATTACAAAAATTTAAAAAAAAAAAAATTACATAAAAAAGGGGAGTTTGGGGACCATCGTAAAACGAGTCCACTGTATTTAGTATAAGGGGGGTGATGATTTTTTTTGAAAGTCTTAAATTGATTTTGGACAAAAAGGTTTTAATATTTACTGGTTTTAAGAATTCCAGATTCTTGGGGGGCCCCTTTATTTAAATTTTTTTTGGTTTGTAAAGGTTTGGGGTATGTCAAAAAGTGATTTTTTCTTTGTCTAGTGGGGGGACCTATTAAAGTTGTTGAGGGGGAAATTTTTAGCGGAGGGGGTTATATTGGGGTGTAGGGGTTTTTTTTATGTATGAGTATTTAGTATAAAAGGGGGTAATTTTTAAAAAGTCTTGAAAATTATTTTCGGACAAAGGGGTTTAAAAATTTTCTGGGGAAAGAATTCAGATTCTGGGGCTTTTTATTAAAAATTTTTTTGGTTTGGGGTGGGTGTGGAAAAGCCAGTTGTTTTGGTGGGAAACGTAAAAAGGAGTGGGTAGAATGAAAGGGGGGAAGGGGGCCGGGGGGTTTATGGGGGAAAGGGGGAAAAAATTTAAAAACAGGCGGAATATAGGGATGGTTGGTTTTATTTAATCATGAAGGAAAAGTAAGGGGCCTAAGGGGGTTCAGAAGGGGGTTTTTTTCCTTTGTTAAAACAAAAAAGGGGGAAAAATGCAAAAATTATGGGGGGAAAAGTCTGTTAGTATCCAGGTAAAGTGTATGGTAGAGTTATTATTGAAAGAATTAAAGTAGGGGGGAGAGGGAAAAAAATGAACAAGGTGGCTTTAGGAAAATTGGGGGTGTGTAGACCAAGTGTTTTTAGTAAAACATATAGGTGAACAGTATTTTTGGTAAGGTAAAAAGGTTTTTTTTGGGATTTTTTTGGGTCTGGAAAAAGGGGGTATAAGGGTGGAAAAGGAGGCAATGTGAAAAAAGTTTTAGGTGATGGGGAAAGGGGTAGGTTACTGAAAGCAGTGAAACTTTTATGAGATAGTAAACTCGGAAAATTGAGTGTGTAGGAGAGAGGAATTTTCTCTTAAAAAAAAGGCCTTGACAAGGATTTTGTTCACCTTGGTTGTTCAAATATATTTATAGATGGGGTTGTAAGAGAAAAGAATCGAGGGTCTTGGGAAAAGGGGGGGGGGTTAAAAATAAA
>WNWK01021881.1:0-33453 GCA_009830355.1 Cherax destructor | reverse complement strand
ATATTTACGGCTGAATTGTATGCCATTCTTGTGGCACTTATCCGTATTGCATCTATGCCTGTATCACCATTTGTGGTCGTTTCAGACTCCTTAGTGCTTTACAGGCTATCCGTAAAATTGATACACCTCACCCCTAGTTCTTCGTATCCACCTTTGTTACGCCGTATCTTTAGCAAGCATAAAGATATTGTCTTTTGTTGGGTCCCTGGTCATGTTGACGTACAGGGCAATGAACAGGCAGACACTGCTGCGCGGTCAGCAGTACATGACCTTCCAGTTTCATATAGAGGTGTTCCTTTCACGGACTATTTTGCGGTCATTGCTACCCACCTTCGCACCCGTTGGCAACAACGCTGGTCTGACCTGCTGAATAACAAACTTCATTCTATTAAACCGGTTATAGGTTTCTGGCCTTCTTCTTGTCACCAATGTCGAGGTTGGGGACTACACTCTCCCGTCTTCGCATCGGCCACACTCGTCTTACTCACGGGTATCTCATGGAGAGGCTCCCTGCCCCTCTCTGTGAGCATTGTCAGGTTCCAGTGTCTGTTCGACATATCCTGTTGGACTGCTCACTCTATCAACGAGCACGCAGAATTTACCTCCAACGACGTCTTCGCTCTGCGGCCCTTTCTTTACCTTCCTTCTTGCAGATGGCCCCTCCTTTAATCCTGACTCTCTCATTGACTTTTGACAGAAACTGACTTACTACACAAACTCTGAAGATTATACCTCTAGCACCTCCCTCAGTCCCTTCTACCTCGATCTCTTGCTACCCTCCTCCCCTGCACTATCCACCGTCATCTTGCACTCCATACCCTACTAATCGTCCATCTCCCTCTTACAACCCACTCTCCCTGCATCCTACAATAACCTGCAGCGCTGTATAACCCCTGTGGTTTAGCGCTTCTATTTGATTATAATAATAATAATTGCCTTCTAGCATACATAAGGGGGATTACCAATAGACCCCTGGCTGTCTTCAAGAAGGCACTGGACATGCACCTAAAGTCAGTACCTGACCAGCCGGGCTGTGGTTCGTACGTTAGTTTGCGTGCGGCCAGTAGTAACAGCCTGGTTGATCAGACCCTGATCCACCATGAGGCCTGGTCTCAGACCGAGCCGCAGGGGCGTTGACCCCCGAAACCCTCTCCAGGTAAACTCCAGGTAGTGAAACTTCCGAGGGTGATCCAGGACGGGCGAAACATCGGGGCCGGTTTCTCATTTCAGTTCAGGTTATCTGTGACTCATAGGGAAGTGCTAAATCCGTAGGGGATTAAGGTTAGTTTTTTGTAGAGACGTGAGTCAGAGACTTGATTTCTCGGTGATATTCTTCAAGATCGAGAACATATTAAATTGCCTTCGTCAGAATGGAAGATAACAATCACTATAGCAGTTTTGTCCAGGTGTCTTTCACATTCTTAACTAGATAACAGTCCAGGATGGGGCGAAACATCGTCCAATTTTCATATCCAGTTAATGGGAAAATTGTGAATTGTTGTAGACACTATATTTTAACTTTTGTCATTATTTCACTACACTGACCTTAAAATGACTAAGAGTAAAAGGACTCTTGATCTAAAGAAAAGGGGCTATTCTTACTTTGAATTGAAATAACCATTTTCTTACTAAGGTTTTGTAACTACGACAAGCCTTGTGGTTCCTCCTGCCTCCTATTTAATTCTCAGACACAGATATTTAACATCAATTGCTGCCTCACGTCACACACATGCACACATGACTCGACCCCTGCAACCACAGTTAGGCGAGTACACACATACACACACACACACACTCACACACACACACACACACACACAGTTGTCAGGAAGTGGAATAGTATAGCAAGTGATGTAGTGGAGGCAGGAACCATACATAGCTTTAAGACGGGGTATGGTAAAGCTCATGGAGCTGGGAGAGAGAGGACCTAGTAGCGGTCAGTGAAGACGCGGGGTCATGAGCTAAGTATCGACCCCTGCAACCACAATTAGGTGAGCACATTTAGGTGAGTACACACACACACACACTCAGATGAGTCAAAGGGATGTTAGGAAGTATTTCTTCAGCCATAGAGTAGTCAGGAAGTGGAATAGTCTAGCAAACGACATAGTGGAGTCAGGAACCATACATAGCTTTAAGACAAGGTATGATAAAGCTCATGGAGCAGGGAGAGAAGAGACCCAGTAGCGGACAGCGAAGAGGCGGGGCCAGGAGCTGAGTCTCGACCCGTGCAACCACAATTAGGTGAGTACGGGGGTGTCACAGGGATCAGTCCTAGGACCGGTGCTGTTTCTGGTATTTGTGAACGACATGACGGAAGGAATAGACTCCGAAGTGTCCCTGTTTGCAGATGATGTGAAGTTGATGAGAAGAATTCAACCGGACGAGGACCAGGCAGAACTACAGAGGGATCTGGACAGGCTGCAAGCCTGGTCCAGCAACTGGCTCCTGGAGTTCAACCCCACCAAGTGCAAAGTCATGAAGATTGGGGAAAGGCAAAGAAGACCACAGACGGAGTACAGTCTCGGGGGCCAGAGCCTACAAACCTCACTCAATGAAAAGGATCTTGGGGTGAGTATAACATCGGGCACATCTCCTGAGTCGCACATCAACCAAATAACTGCTGCAGTATACGGACGTCTGGCAAATCTAAGAACAGCATTCCGACATCTTAATAAGGAGTCATTCAGGACCATGTACACTGTGAACGTTAGGCCCATATGGGAGTATGCAGCACCAGTTTGGAACCCTCACCTAGCCAAGCATGTAAGGAAACTAGAGAAAGTGCAAAGGTTTGCAACAAGACTAGTCCTGGAGCTAAGGGGTATGTCCTACAAGGAGATGTTACGGGAAATCGACCTGACGGCACTGGAAGACAGGAGAGATAGAAGGGATATGATAACGACTTATAAAATACTGAGAGGAATCGATAAGGTGGACAGAGACAGAATGTTCCAGAGGAGGGGCACAGCAACAAGGGGTCACAGTTGGAAGTTGAAGACTCAGATGAATCACAGGGATGTTAGGAAGTATTTCTTCAGTCACAGAGTTGTCAGGAAGTGAAATAGTCAAGGAAGTGATGTAGTAGAGGCAGGATCCATACATAGCTTTAAGGAGAGGTATGATAAAGCTCATGGAGCGGGTAGAGTGACCGAGTGGCGGCCAGTGAAGAGGCGGGGCCAGGAGCTGTGACTCGACCCCTGCAACCACAACTAGGTGAGTACAACTAGATGAGTACAATCCTACCATACACACACACACACAAAACACACACACACACACACACACACACACACACACACAACACATATATATATATATATATATATATATATATATATATATATATTTATTTATTATTTTATTAACACATCAGGCTTGATTCCCACCAAGGCAGGGTGGCCCGAAAAATAAAAACTTTCATCATCATTCACTCCATCACTGTCTTGCCAGAGGGGTGCTTTACACTACAGTTATAAAACTGCAACATTAACACCCCTCCTTCAGAGTGCAGACACTGTACTTCCCATCTCCAGGACTCAAATCCGGCCTGCCAGTTTCCCTGAATCCCTTCATAAATGTTACTTTGCTCACACTCCAACAGCACGTCAAGTATTAAAAACCATTTGTCTCCATTATATATATATATATATATATATATATATATATATATATATATATATATATATATATATATATATATATATATATATATGCCACCCTAACTATGCAGATCTGATGGCAGAAAAAGCGTCCAGATGGTATCACCCTTCAAGCCTGGACAGACAGCAAGCAGGTGGTGTGGCACTACACATGTGCTTTTACCTTGGCTGATACCTATCTCCAATACACCAGGGAGGAAGGAGGGGCAGCTGCCACCTTCAGGGAGTCCCAGAAGTCGAGAAAATATGGAGAACTTGCCCATCATTATATGTTTGTTCCCATAGGCTCAGAGACCCTTGGCTCATGGGGAAAGAGTGCATGTAAGTTCCTCAAGGAGCTGGGCAAAAGACTCAACAGGGTACCTACCTGGAGTCTACCTGGAGGGCATTCCGGGGATCGACGTCCCCGCGGCCCGGTCTATGACCAGGCCTCCCGGTGGATCAGGGCCTGATCAACGAGGCTGTTACTGCTGGCTGCACGTAGTCCAACGTACGAACTGACTTTAGGTATCTAGGGATCTCAGGGCAGCTAGTTTTCTGTTCCAGCGACTCAGCGCTGCTGTTCAGAGGGGTAATGCATGCTGTATTCTGGGCACGCACCCCAGCTCGGAGGAGCTGGATGAGATTTTCGCATTATAATCAGTGACAAACATGTGACAATATGTACTAGACATGTATCTCTCACCTCGTGTACTGTATATGCCATCTTTATATCAACAATGTATCTCTTAAATCTTTTGTACCATATTATGTAATAAAATATACCTATTGGTAAAAAAAAAAAAGATGGGGTGGTAGGGGAAGTGAAATATTCAAATGGCTTCAGGAAGAAATCCAAATATTCTTCCTTGAAGCCTTTTTATTCATTTCTCCGAGGCTATGGGTCCCACAATTTGTAGCATATATTTATATATATATATATATATATATATATATATATATATATATATATATATATATATATATATATATATATATATATATATATATATATATATATATATATATATATATATATATATGATACAAACATTATTTCTCAGTCCACAGCAGGATTCGAACCTGGAAACTCGGCAGGTTCGAATCCTGCTTGTACAACGCCAAGAATCTGGCGTTGTGGATAAAGTACTGTGTTCTCTGACGCCGAGTTTGGAGGTTCGAATCCTACTGTGGACTGAGAGATAATGTTTATAAATAATTTTTGCCTTTTTGCGAGATATATATATAGAGCTAAGTGGTGCAGATATATTGATGTTTTGTGTCCTTGTTGAATTAAGTAGTCTAACTCGTTCCATAAATTTTGCTATTGAGTCTGAGCAAAAGAACTCACTGCCTTTTTTTAGATGTCTTAATTATTAAATATATGATTGACTATTAAACTGAAAGACTGTGATAGTGTTAAGACTTGAGGTTCCTCCTGCCACCTACTTATCATAAACATGTGTTCCACCCAAACTGAAACTTGGCAACGCTCGGCCACGCACTCAATATTTGTGTGTGTGTGTGTTATGAATACTAGTCAGTGGTAAAGGGACTCCCATATGTACACAGACAGGAGGATAGTTGATCTGTACATTTACATCCCGGTGTGAAATCCTCTTCAGCAAGATGGCAGATCGAGATTGAAATATACAGATCAATTATTATCGTGTCTCTGTCTGCATACGAGGTCGATCTTGGAGTGTGTGTGGAGGCACCTGGAGTCTACCTGGAGGGCATTCCGGGGATCGACGTCCCCGCGGCCCGGTCTATGACTAGGCCTCCCGGTGGATCAGGCCTGATCAACGAGGCTGTTACTGCACAGTGAATGTTTTCTTATACGCAATAATATCACAAGAGAGACGTGGCATCTTAATACAAAAAATAATCACAGTGAAATACAGTAAAATTCCAAGTGTTTTCGTGATTTTCTCATATTACCTTATACATTTTGCCCATGTTTACCTATAAATAAAGAGGTACAAGACGGTACGTCGGCTGTTGTTGGGCGGCTGTTGTGGGTCGGTGTTGTGGGTCGGTTGTTGTGGGTCGGCTGTTGTGGGTCGGTTGTTGTGGGTCGGTTGTTGTGGGTCGGTTGTTGTGGGTCGGTTGTTGTGGGTCGGTTGTTGTGGGTCGCATCCAGAGAAAAGTGCGTTAGAAAACTTAATTCCTTGTGGAATATCATATCCTGTGAATGAAAAGATTCCTGTCCTGTGTAAGAAACCTCCAGCGCCTGATGAAATATTATATTCTGGTAATAAAGCGCTCCAATTCTTTATAAAAGAATTCCAGTACCTGCTAGCAGCATTCAAGCCTTGGCTGAAGGTTATCAGTGTACCTAATGATGCTAAAATAATGAACCTTTATCACTCACATTCGCTGTTCTTCGTCATCTTACATATATTTTAAACCTTTAAGAGGCACGTAATAACATGTTCATTTCTTCCCTATAATCTACCGTGTCCATAATTACTATCGCATTTGCTTTGTCTGTTTCGTAAGGTGAAGTCCAGGATCTTACCTTAATTCATGGTATAACTTAATTGTGTTACAGATGTCTGAGCAAAGCTCTGTGGTTGTTTGTTAGTGGTTGTTATGTGTTAGTGGTTGTTGTGTGTTAGTGGTTGTTGTGTGTTAGTGGTTGTTATGTGTTAGTGGTTGTTATGTATTAGTGGTTGTTGTGTTAGTGGTTGTTGTGTGTTAGTGGTCGTTGTGTGTTAGTGGTTGTTGTGTGTTAGTGGTTGTTGTGTTAGTGGTTGTTGTGTGTTAGTGGTTGTTGTGTGTTAGTGGTTGTTGTGTGTTAGTGGTTGTTGTGTGTTAGTGGTTGTTGTGTGTTAGTGGTTGTTGTGTGTTAGTGGTTAGTGTGTTAGTGGTTGTTGTGTGTTAGTGGTTGTGTGTTAGTGGTTGTTGTGTGTTAGTGGTTGTGTGTTAGTGGTTGTTGTGTGTTAGTGGTTGAAATATGTTAGTTATTGTTCTTATATGTGGTTGTTGTTAGATATTGTGTTAGAGAGTGGTTGTTGTTAGTGGCATTGACTGTGGTTATTACAGTAGTTGTAATGTATGGTAGCAGCGTATAATATAGTGTTGTTGTACAACCTGAGGATTGTCACACACACTGAAGTGTACTTGCAAACTGACCAAACATTGTTGGTACAGTTGAGGACGTGGCGAAACATATGGGCAAGTCTCGCCGTACTTGCTGACTCTGTTCACCTAGCAGTAAATAGGTACCTGGAAGTTAGCAGACTGTAGTGGTTGGCATCCTAGGGTGTGCTTGCGTAACTTAAAGGTGAACTTTGACCTGAGCTGAGGTTGGGTAACAACTTCAAAATCAAATTCACTAGCGTACAATTTTTTATGGCATTTGGAGTATTTTTTTTAAATTGAATATTTTTTACAGGCGTATATATTACACTGTGAAAAGAATTTTGTGTTCGTATCTGTGAAGCTACTGTGTGGACACAACACAGCGTTCGTATCTCAAGAACAACTTCCGAACACACACACACCTGTTTATATTTCGAGTATTACTCCAGTAGCAACCTACACCTCCTATCATGAAGTATTTCAAGTGTAAGTTCCAGATTGAGAGTTACTGCATGCTTATATTGTTTGTAATAGTGATTTTCCAACAAACCCAGGACGCACATTAATATTATTATTATTATTATTATTATTATTATTATTGAGAGGTATTTAAATAACTGAACCTGTCAACATTAGAGTATAGAAAGATCTGGGAAGACATAATTACGACGTACTAAATTCTTAGCAAATAATGCCTTAATCCCTAAATTGGTGACTGATCTCTCAGTGTATATATACACTGAGAGACTTACACCTCTTGGTGTATATATCCTGTGACTGCCCAACCTCACTTACTCGAGAAAATTGATCTATCATGGTCTGGTCTACCATGAGTGCTGGTCTACCATGGTCTGGTCTACCATGAGTGCTGGTCTACCATGGTCTGGTCAACAATGAGTGCTGGTCTACCATGGTCTGGTCAACAATGAGTGCTGGTCTACCATGGTCTGGTCAACAATGAGTGCTGGTCTACCATGGTCTGGTCAACAATGAGTGCTGGTCTACCATGGTCTGGTCAACAATGAGTGCTGGTCTGCCATGGTCTGGTCAACAATGAGTGCTGGTCTACCATGGTCTGGTCAACAATGAGTGCTGGTCTGCCATGGTCTGGTCAACAATGAGTGCTGGTCTACCATGGTCTGGTCAACAATGAGTGCTGGTCTGCCATGGTCTGGTCAACAATGAGTGCTGGTCTACCATGGTCTGGTCAACAATGAGTGCTGGTCTGCCATGGTCTGGTCAACAATGAGTGCTGGTCTACCATGGTCTGGTCAACAATGAGTGCTGGTCTGCCATGGTCTGGTCAACAATGAGTGCTGGTCTGCCATGGTCTGGTCAACAATGAGTGCTGGTCTGCCATGGTCTGGTCAACAATGAGTGCTGGTCTACCATGGTCTGGTCAACAATGAGTGCTGGTCTGCCATGGTCTGGTCAACAATGAGTGCTGGTCTACCATGGTCTGGTCAACAATGAGTGCTGGTCTGCCATGGTCTGGTCAACAATGAGTGCTGGTCTGCCATGGTCTGGTCAACAATGAGTGCTGGTCTACCATGGTCTGGTCAACAATGAGTGCTGGTCTACCATGGTCTGGTCAACAATGAGTGCTGGTCTGCCATGGTCTGGTCAACAATGAGTGCTGGTCTACCATGGTCTGGTCAACAATGAGTGCTGGTCTGCCATGGTCTGGTCAACAATGAGTGCTGGTCTCCATGGTCTGGTCAACAATGAGTGCTGGTCTGCCATGGTCTGGTCAACAATGAGTGCTGGTCTACCATGGTCTGGTCAACAATGAGTGCTGGTCTGCCATGGTCTGGTCAACAATGAGTGCTGGTCTCCATGGTCTCAACAATGGTCTGGTCAACCATGAGTGCTGGTCTGCCATGGTCTGGTCAACAATGAGTGCTGGTCTACCATGGTCTGGTCAACAATGAGTGCTGGTCTGCCATGGTCTGGTCAACAATGAGTGCTGGTCTACCATGGTCTGGTCAACAATGAATGCTGGTCTGCCATGGTCTGGTCAACAATGAGTGCTGGTCTACCATGGTCTGGTCAACAATGGTCTGGTCAACCATGAGTGCTGGTCTGGTCAAGCAGCACTCATGGTTGACCAGACCAGCTAGGGTCATCGGGCAACAGTCAGATGTTTCTAGTCGACACACTGTCAATACAATACAGCGAATACAGAGTTACAAAGAACTTAGTGAGTTACAACGCAGTTACAAAGAACTTAGTTACAAAGTTACAAAGAACTTAGTCACATAGAACTTAGTGAGTTTCAACGTAGTGCGCTCTGTGCATGCAACAATCACCTCCACAATCACAACACTGACAAAATATCTTTGCAGTATGGCAAGTAAGGTGGTCAGTGTGTATTGGTGTGATCTATGCCTTGCTGATGTTGTTGATGCTGCCACGTAAACCACGTCAGCCACTCCAGCATGTGAGCAGGTGAGACCCACTATTATAGTTCTTGATCTAAAGAAGTGTAAACTGCCCTTCGCTTAAATCAAACTTTGTTACTTCTCATATGATGTATAACCCGTACAGGGTCACTTCTTTACAAATGAATATGATGGTCTGAGAGGTAAACTACAGACTAGTATAGTCCTTAATAAAGGGAGTGAGCGAAAAGTGGTCAAGGTCCCAGCATCGAAATGTCTTAATAAATACGTCCTAGTGTATGTTCAGGCGTCCTTGAAACCAACCCATACCTCACATGACCAGTTGTGTGAGGTATGGGTAAGCGGAATGTGTGTGTGGTAGAGGCAAGAGGTATGTGTGTCTGGTAGAGGCAAGAGGTATGTGTGTGTGTGGTAGAGGCAAGAGGTATGTGTGTGTGGTAGAGGCAAGAGGTATGGGTAAGAGGTAGATGTGTGAGGTATAGGTAAGAGGTATGAGTTTAAGGAATGAGTTGGAAGTGTGAGGTATGGGTGAGAGCAGGGCAGAATCATTCATTAGGCATAATTAGCCTCACGGTCAAGGTCTTCAAATAAATTTTAGGCCTCCCCTCGAAAAAAAGCAGAAGAAAAAAAATATCAGTCAAACATAATAATAGCTTTAACTGAATTTTTGTTAATGAAAATCATGTAATATAGCCTCGAGGAGCCCACTAAAATCTATCTTGGTAGGCCTACGAAGAGAGCTCCCAGGGCTTACAATGACTAGAGACCTGAGTGAGAGATCTGAGTGCGTGAGGTACATAGATAACATACATGAGGTTATGAATCCTCATGATGAGGTAATAGTACAATACTTAGGGCATCTTATTGGGAATATTTATCGTCGGCAATAAAGATATTCAAGTATTGTAAGGGTGTCTTATTTGTCAACTTGTCAGTATTATGTTCCATTAGCACACACAGACGCAACACTCACCCAACTCTCCTCCTCAGACAAGCGTATGACTCGAGAACACTTGAGACACTCCACCACAAAGGACCGGCAGACTTGATAGGATGGGTGCGGCAGCTCAATTGGGAAGCACCAGGCATCAACACCCGGGACATGGAGGGCGGAAAGAAAACACAGAAGGAAAAAGATTTACCAAATACAGGACAAAACACGACCACGTACAATCCCTTCGACCACCCACACCGCTTCAGGTACATCATCCTTCAGTGGTGCCGTGATGCTAATAATGACTCTTGATCTAAGGATTTGAAGTTACTTACCCTTTCCTGTGGTCATACCTGGTTACATTTTATCCCTCAGTACCCAGGAGCTGAACGATCCTGGGCATTGTTTATCTCGGGAGATAGTCTTCATAAATGTCTTATGAACCTTTTTCCTCCCTGCCTCCAGCCATTTTACTTTGATAGTGTCATAAACTTTGATAGTACCATCACTCTAAGAACACCTGCCATTATTTTGACATCTAGTGCCAACTAGATGTCAGTCCTACAACTATGATAATGTCATCACTCTGATAGTTCCATCACTTTACGAAAGTAAAGAATAAAGACACAAATGCAGTATAATGTGATACTTTCTTGGGAACCTTTGGCTCACAAAGTGATCTTTATCAAGTCACAAACAGATCTCTTTGTGACTTGATAAAGTCCACTGTGTGTGTGTGGGGGGGGACGTTATCAAGAAAGAAAATCACTATACTGTTTTTGTATCTTTATCCATCGTGTTGGTGTTTTATAACATTTGTCTCCATTTAGTGGAAGCCAAGACATACTCGAAGGTGAAACATTTTTAATTTTTGTTATGGCACCTCACAGTTTCATCCACTCAAATAATACGTTGCGACCGAACGGCTCCAAGGTGAACCCAATCCCAGAGTTGGTGAGATGGCATCACCAGCCAAGGAGCGTGTGTCCCAAGGGTGAGGTGGGCCCCAAGGGTGAGGTGGGTCCCAAGGATGAGATGGGTCCCAAAGAAAAGGCAGCCCCGTTGGTGCTGGCCCTGGTCATGACCGCCCTCAACCACGGCAAGGAACGTGACTTCATTCGCCAGACCTGGGCCAACAGCACCTGGTACCCACACTCTGGTCTCAGGTTGGTTCCACCGACTCAGAACTCGCCCTTAGTCTTACTATAACAACGTCTACGCCCACAGTATCTCCCTATCTAACCTGCGTTATGATAGTTACATAGTGGAAGTAAAATCTAACCAAAAATTTGTGTCAACTGTATCACAGAGGATGGGTTGCATTCATTGGTAGGAAAATACCTGAGCTACGAGGCTTCAGTAGGATGATGAGACTGTCGTCAGGCATTTCTACTAAGGCTACGGAGGCTTAAAAATTAATTCCAACAGAGCTGGAGTTACTATTACGTAGGTGCTGTAGTCGTAAGAGTAGCGTACTTGTCAAAAACTATAATAATAATAATAATAATAATAATAATAATAATAATAATAATAATAATAATAATAATAATAGCAACAACAACAATAATAATAATAATAATAGCAACAACAACAACAACAACAATAATAATAATAATAGCAACAACAACAACAATAATAATAATAATAATAATAATAATAATAATAATAATAATAATAATAATAATAATAATAATGTAATGCAACATGAAACGAGTTATTGGTATAGTTTGTACTGCTACAAAGATTTTTTTTTTAATTATGTTATACTTACGATATCGATAATGATTCTACATTAGTCACAATAGCTGTAAAATGTTTTTTGCTGGTTGCACACTGTAAAGATACCTTATTATGGCAGAGAAATAATGATATAAACCACTTTTTTTATTTTAAGGCTCTGAATAACCCATATTGTTTCAATGCTTTGCAAATTTGTAACCTGTCTGTTTCCCTCAGGGCTGTGTTCATGGTGGGGTCAACCCTGGACCCTGAACTACAGGCTGCCCTGGATGCTGAAGCTGCCCAGCATCATGATCTGGCTCAGTACAACTTTATAGACTCCTACGGGTGAGTCTGCCACACCTAAAGTGTAAACAATAAATTCCCTCTGTGAAACAAGACATTAAAGAAGTTTTGTATCGATACTTAATGGGTCAGAGGTGTGTGTGTTAAGTTCCCTAATGATGTTTTTGGGTCTCAAGAGATGGTAATGACACGACTAAGCTAGTCACGGCCACCTGGCGGGAGATTCATCTGTAAAAACTTGCATTTGTGGTCATAGTGGTGTCTATGCTGACCTTCCTACGGTGTATAAATATATCTAGTTGGATTAATCTTATTGTAGCCATTTGGCCCAGTGGCTAACGCGTCGGTCTGGAGTTTTACGACTCACTAGCCGCGAGTTCAATTCCCTCCCGTACCGTGTTTTTTTGGGTCTGAAGACAGAGATGGCAGGAACATAATTTGCTCACGGTCTTAACACTGTTTCTTGAGGGGTCATTATTTTTTAGTTCATTCATTAAAGTGTTTCGCTGGTAAGACCTCATTCCGACGATGCGGATTTGTTTGTTTAATTCATGTTAAGCGCGAAACCCATGTGGGGTCATTCAACGCAAGACGAAATGAAGGCTTGATCCTCCGTCTGCTGAGTACGAGACAGTTGATATCCTGTTTTAGCAATCTTCAATAAAAAAATATATATTAAAAGCACTGTACAAAAGGAAGATACATTTATAATAATACAACAACAATAATAATAATCTTTATTTCTATAAGTACATGACACAACTATTACAGACCATAGCTGACATCTATGCCCATAGGAAGTCCCTGGTTATGTAGACCATTTCCCGCAACTTAGGTTAATCTTGTCCCCCAGGATGCGACTCACATCAGTCGACTAACACCCAGGTACCTACTTATTGCTAGATGACCAGAAACAGCAGGTGTAAGAAAATATGCCCCACGTTTCGCCAGTGCCGGAATCGATTCCCGGACCCTCAGTGCATGAGGTGAATGCGCTGTCAATCAAGCCACGAGCACCCAGCCAGAATAAATGATTTACAAATAAGAAATTTAAAATAAGTAAAACATTAACAAAGACTAAACTAGCACGGGGCTGGCACTGGGGCTGTAGGTGAGTGGCAGAAACTGACAAGGAGTGTCAATGAAGCAAGTGTTCTGAGTAGTTTAAGGGGCACTTAAGTACCCCAGTCTTCTAATAACATGTTCATTTTTCCACTATAATCTACCTTGCCCATAATTAGTATCGCATTTGCTTTGTCTGTTTCGTAAAGTGAAGTCCAGGATCTTTCCTTAATTCATGGTATAACTTAACAAATCTTTGAGGATAATTGTGTTACAGATGTCAGAGCTTTGCTCAGACATCTGTAACACAATTAAGTTATCCCATGAATTAAGGAAAGATCCTGGACTTCACCTTACGAAACAGACAAAGCAAATACGATAGTAATTATGGACAAGGAAGATTATAGGGAAGAAATTAACATGTTATTACAAGACGGGGGAACTTACGTACCTCTTAAAAGATGCGAGAGTGAAAAATACTGCGTGTGACGAGTACAGCCACTCTGGGCCTGAAGGCATCCACTGCTCCTCTGTTCTTACCTTAGTCTGGCTAGCAACTGCAACTTAGTCTTGCAGTAACAAGTCTTAGTTCAACAGTAACAACATTCTTAGTCCAGCAGTGGTACGAGGGAAGCAGCTTCTGACACAGCAGTAGTGTATTATTAACTAAACTTCTGACACAGCAGTAGTGTACTATCCACTAAACTTCTGACACATCAGTAGTGTATTATCCACTAAACTTCTGACACATCAGCAGTGTATTATTCACTAAACTTCTGACACAACAGCAGTGTATTATCCACTAAACTTCTGACACATCAGCAGTGTATTATTCACTAAACTTCTGACACATCAGCAGTGTATTATTCACTAAACTTCTGACACATCAGCAGTGTATTATTCACTAAACTTCTGACACATCAGCAGTGTATTATTCACTAAACTTCTGACACATCAGCAGTGTATTATTCACTAAACTTCTGACACATCAGCAGTGTATTATTCACTAAACTTCTGACACATCAGTAGTGTATTATCCACTAAACTTCTGACACATCAGTAGTGTATTATTCACTAAACTTCTGACACATCAGCAGTGTATTATTCACTAAACTTCTGACACATCAGCAGTGTATTATTCACTCAACAATTACTTCCCACCGCAGGAACCTGACATACAAAACACTGGCCATGTTTTCATGGGCCGCCTCCTACTGCCCTGATGTTCCCTTCATCGCTAAGGTGGACGACGACGTGTTGGTCAACCCCTTCCACCTACAGAAGTTCCTCCTGCAGCAGTTGCATAAGCCATCCATGCCTGAGGTAAGTCTACTTAGGGAGGAGGGTAGTTATGACATCAGAAGAAAAGACGGTAATCATCCTGTACGATGAGAGGTCGCATTTAAACCTGAACCTTTACCTATTTATTTATATATTACGTTTAACGCTTTAGGTTCAAACCTCTGAACCCTGACAAGGGAGACGTGTGTGTGTGTGTGTGTGTGTGTGTGTGTGTGTGTGTGTGTGTGTGTGTGTGTGTATGTACCCGACATTACTGCCGGCCTATTTTTTTTTTTTTATTATTCTAGAGATTCGATCCCCGGACCTCAGTGGTGAGAGGCGTGACTCTCACCACGGGGCTACGACTGTTCGTATGACCCTTTTGGGTACAGCGCTTAGCTATGATTATAATAATAATAATAATTCACCTATTTTTAAGCTTTCTAATGTATTTGTTTTAATGGTAGTGTTTGGCACCATCATTAATATAAATATTAATTATATATTTCCTTCTCTTCCTCCTAAATCTTTTATTTCCTCCTGCACCTCCCACTTTCCCCTCTATCTCCCCCTTCCTCCTCCCCCTTCAATCCCTACTGATGTTCTTGGTTGATGTGCAGGACTTGAAGCCTGGAGACGAGGAGTTGCTGCCTAATAACATCAGCAGAGCCATGACATATATTTACGGCCGCTTCGACCCTGACGCCTGTCCCCTCAGGTCCGGCAAGTGGGCCGTGTCTAAGGTCAGTCCGTAATACCTCTCTTGCTGGTTAGAGAGTTTCTAAATCTTAGCTAATAATGGGTATATATATATATACATACACACACACACACAATGAGACGGACTGTAGAAAGAGGAAAGGTAACTGCCGTTCATGAATGTTTCAGTAGCAGTAAGATACCTCTCTGTAGAGGATTATTCGTAGTGTTACGACACAGACGATGGCTGGGTGGCCATGCTCTTTTCGGCCAATGGGAGAGCCTGGTTTTAAGGAGGGATGTTGATTGGCAGATTGATCAAGGCTAAGTCTTATTGGTCGAGCAAGCCTTACCCATGTAGCCAGTCACTGCATACACTCAGCAGTGAATAGTGCAGAGTTACAGTTCTCCCATTGACTGACTGAATCTTCATCAAGCGGCCAAAAAAAAAAAAAGACAGAAATCAGGCTCTCTCTTAACTAAATAAAGCATACACATGAGGTCAGCCATTGTCTGGTTCGTGCCGATGTACTTTATAACTATTTATTTATTTAATTACAGTAACAGTGCAAATTGACCAACAGGATGAGTACCCGGAGGAGAAGTATCCGTCATTCGTTCATGGACCGGCTTACCTGGTGGGGAGTTGGGCTTTGCAACAGCTGTTGAAGTACTCCCCCTACGTGCCCTTCCTCAAGCTGGAGGACGTTTACACTACCGGCCTCGTCGCTCACGCCGCTGGGATCAAGCACGTCGAGATCATGGGCGTTATCAACACCTTTTATGCCAAAGATAAGTTCTTCAGCGGCACTCAGGCCTTCCTGGAGAAGAACAAAGAGATGAACAGAGAGATGGCGTGGCAGGGCGTCCTTAAGTATGCCCCTCCTGTCTAAGACAGACGTATAGAGAGCATAGATTGGATTCGATAGGGTGTCATAGTTCAGGTGGAGTGCGACAGGGCTATCATGCTCCGGGTGGGATTCCACAAGGTTGCCATTGCCCATGACGGGGTGCATCAGGGCTATCATACCCCCAGGGAGGAGTGCGCCTGGGATGTCATAGCCCTGGTCTGTGTGGCAGGAGTCTCACAGCTCCGATGAAATGTGAGAGGCTGAATTGAACCAGTTAATCAATGTACTTAATACTGAAGGCCTAGATATTGTGCATTCGCATTAAAGATAATTAATAGAGTTGTTTCCAAATCACAGAGCCAAAAAAAATTTTCTGTCTTCCTCCGAAGCAACTTTTTTACTTATTTTGGTATCGTCTGCAAAGGACATGAAGCTGTGGTTAATGTTTTTATGTGGGAAACGAAAGTTTTGGACCAGGACTTTGCCTTGAGGCAAATGCTTTTGCATTTGATTTGTTAGAAAGTTGAAAATCCATTTTCCTATTATGCCTATTCACCTTATTTTACAGGCTATTGCTGCATGATGACATTTATTAAATGACTTAGCGAAGCTTGTATAGACAACATCTGTGTTTTGGGTTTCTTCCAAAGCCTCATTAATTTTGCCATAATGATCTAATAATATTTATGACTTGGGTTGTGTAAGTCATGCTTTTCATAAAATTAATAATTTTGCGTATCACAACCATTACAAAGATTATTATGATGTGTGATGTTGACACAACTGGTCTGTAATTTTGTGCAAGAGGTCTTTTTCATCCTTAAAGAAAACGAATCGTGTTTGCAATTTTTTAAAGCCTTTAGGATTTCTCCTGCATTTAAGGTCTTTCTCCAAGGACTGCTGAGTGTTCAAGCCAGTAATGTTTTACACTTTACATTGAAAATAAGAGTTCCATGAGTTAGGTCTAGGCCCTGCACGTGTAGCCATGTTTTGTATTTCCTTTTCGAATTACGGAGAATTTGTGCTTATATCAAACAGGTGATTAGCAGGGAGGGCCAGAGATAATGAAAAAAACTAGATGCTCAACTTTTCTTTCTGATAATTTGCTGATCATCATTGATTCATACGTGATAAAATCCATCCTGCATGATGGATGTGTTAGGTGAACAGAGTCATAGAGTTATCTTTAAAAATATCACCAACACACTGTGATGTATCTCATGTTTATAAACAAATGTGATTGATTAATTTATCACTTCAGTTGTGGATTATTCCTGAATTAATAAAAATGGAAGCTTACCGTCTATGAATAACGAAAATGGAAGAGTTTGTCGTCTATTGTTTTGTATCTTGGGCAACCCCTCAGGGGAGGTTCCTTGACGCTGGGGAGGGGCTCTTGATCTAAGGAATTGGATCTGAATTGAGCCTGAATGCCTCCCCCTCCCCAACAGGGGCTGTATAATCCCTACGGGTTCAGCGCTCCCCCATGATAATAATAATAGAATTTTGGGCAAAATTTCTGGGACTATTTGCATGTTTGGGCGCCCCATGCGCAGCGCTGCTCAGGAAATTCCTAAATTTTGTTTCCATGTGAGAGGTGGAGACAGGCTCCTCCGATAGGCTTCAAAATTTCAACTTATATCAAACTTAGAGGAAAGTTGGTATATTTAACAGAGTGTGTAGATGCCATTTGGCCACTTTCAAACTCGAAATGCTATAGTATTACTTTACTTTACTGCCTTGATGCTGGTGAGCGGCTCTTGATCCAAGAAACCGGGCTTATCTTTCCCTTGCTGGGATCGAATTTGAGTGTCTCGCGTTCCACAGGCCCTATGTAACCCCCCTATGGTTTTAGAGCTTTCCTCTGATTAAAATACAACTGTTGTGAACAGCAACAGTCTTCAGTGGCTGAAGCAGCGTATGAAACAGATGGAACGTTTCATGAGCTTAGCCGCCTAGGCGCAAATTTTGTTGGATTCTGTCCCCCCAAAAAAAAAAAAAAAAAAAACAAGAATGCACTTTGTGGTCAGCCTCGAAAAACGCTCGACTACATACAGTGGGGGACTGTCACAACCACAGTGGGACTGTCACAACCACAGTGGGACTGTCACAACCACAGTGGGACTGTCACAACCACAGTGGGACTGTCACAACCACAGTGGGACTGTCACAACCACAGTGGGACTGCCACAACCACAGTGGGACTGTCACAACCACAGTGGGACTGTCACAACCACAGTGGGACTGCCACAACCACAGTGGGACTGTCACAACCACAGTGGGACTGTCACAACCACAGTGGGACTGTCACAACCACAGTGGGACTGTCACAACCACAGTGGAACTGTCACAACCACAGTGGAACTGTCACAACCACAGTGGGACTGTCACAACCACAGTGGGACTGTCACAACCACAGTGGGACTGTCACAACCACAGTGGGACTGTCACAACCACAGTGGGACTGTCACAACCACAGTGGGACTGTCACAACCACAGTGGGACTGTCACAACCACAGTGGGACTGTCACAACCACAGTGGAACTGTCACAACCACAGTGGGACTGTCACAACCACAGTGGGACTGTCACAACCACAGTGGGACTGTCACAACCACAGTGGAACTGTCACAACCACAGTGGGACTGTCACAACCACAGTGGGACTGTCACAACCACAGTGGGACTGTCACAACCACAGTGGGACTGTCACAACCACAGTGGAACTGTCACAGCCACAGTGGACAAGTTTCTTGGTAATTCAGGTTCACGTATGGATATATTACATTAGATTACCTTTATTGAGGAAACTCAGGATTCATTTTACAGACTACTGCATACGTTTGTACAAAGGTTCTGAGAACACATAGCTGCTAAGGATATATACTATGTAGAGTTAATTGAACTCTCCACTGAAGCCAGTGTATCTTGAATGGTTAATTGTATTTAAAATTTAACGATTACACTGTGATCAATAATTAAGGCTGCATATAACTTATTTATCAACACCAGACACGAATGCTATGATCCCTAAAGTAGGGGTTACTGTATATACGAGAGACATACACCTCTGTGTGTGTGTATAACCTCTAATGTGACATGGTTTATGACTGTTTAATGGGGGCTTTAAAATCCACCAACTGCACGAGGCTCATTAAGGCTGCAAGACACTTGTTTACCACCGGTCAACATTACTTAAATCTTATAAGTTGATGGGAAACTATCAGCGTCAATAATAATGATAATAATAATAATAACATCTTTATTTCTACATGTATATGTACAGGGTATAAAGGCCTAGCTGACATCAATGACATACTACTATATAGAAAGCCCCTTGTTATGCAGAGCATTTCGGGCAGATTACGTCAGTTTTGTCCCAGGATGCGACCCACACCAGTCGACTAACACCCAGGTACCCATTTTACTGATGGGTGAACATAGACAACCGGTGTAAGGAAACACGTCCGATGTTTCTACCCTCGCTGGGAATCGAACCCGGACCCTCAGCGTGTGAAGCGAGAGCTTTTGCCACCAGGCCACGAGCCACCGTATGTATTGAAAGACATGCACCTCTCAGTGTGTATAACTATAGGGTGATTTATTTGCATTGAGATCCTTCGTGTTAGATCGACATTAAATCCAAAAGGTCTACTATGGAGATACAATGTGCGCAAGAATGGTATGGCTTCCTGCATCTCAGTTTCCGTATTGAATTTTCTGGCGAATCCCAACGAATTCAAAGAAAAGGGTTATGTTTTTCAGCATAAGGTCAAAGACAGGGTAAACCAATATACAATATACAGCAAGCTCCCTTATAAAGCTCCTCTTAATGGTGATTATTTTTTTGTAAATACAGTCGAAAAACGCCCAAAATTGAAACGCAAGTGGAAAGACCTATATAGTAAGTGTTATTCAGTGTTTGAAGTAGTTTTTCAATGACAGTTGCGAAATTAAATTTCATTAGATAAAAGAAGAGGTTTGTAAAAGAGCTGATTGTATCAGCCATTTAACATCTGTCCTAATAATTTTTGGGGGTCAAAACTGTTTTTTTTTTAAACATCGTACGTGTAAATCGCTTAGTAGGGACAACAGAAGAGGATTCCCCATAGCCATACCACGTTTCTGTAAGTGGCTCGCCTCGTTCAATACAGATCTAAAGCCTACAACCCGTGTGTTGTCTCGCCTCATGCAAGTAAAACTTAGCTTTCAACTTTATTACTACCAGCACCACCACCACTACCACCACCACCACCACCACCACCACCACCACCACCACCACCACCACCACCACCACAACTAACAAAACATTCATCTTTGTTACCACCATTGCTATTATTGCACTCGTCACCACAATGATCCTCATATTCGTCACTATCATTGTCATATTCGTTACTGATGTCATCATATTCATGACTACTTTCATTATATTAATTACCACCATTATCATATCAACACTATATCTCATTATTTATCACTATTATCCTCATAGTCAAATTACTATTGACATCATATTTATCATCACTGGAGATGCCTGGAGAGGGTTTCGGGGGTCAACGCCCCCGCGGCCAGGTTTGTGACCAGGCCTCACGGTGGATCAGGGCCTGATCAACCAGGCTGTTACTGTTGGCCGCACGTAAGCCAACTTACGAACCACAGCCCGGTTGATCAGGTACTGACTTTAGGTGCCTGTCCAAAGCCTTCTTGAAGACAGACAGGGATCTATTGATAATCCCCCTTATGTATGCTGGGAGGCAGTTGAACAGTTGACACTTATATTCTACATTACATTCTTCACAATTATCATGTCCATTACTATTAAAAAAAACAATACTTGTCACAGATCTTGGTAAGCATTTTTATATTTAAATTCTACTAAAACTTCGATAATTCAGCAGTCGTAACCCTTGAAACATTTTCAAGGACAGTCATGGGCATAAGAGTCTGAGGCTCCAGAAAACAAATGTTTGAGCCAACAGCTGCTTTCTTCACATGTTTAGGGCATCACGGGGCGTTCTTCATATATCTGGAGCACCAAAGGGCGTCCTTCATATGTTTGGAGCATCAGAAGACGTCCTTCATATATTTAGAGCACCAGAGGGCATCCTTCATATGTTTGGAGCACCAGAGGGTGTCATTCATATGTTTGGAGCACCAGAGGGCATCCTTCATATGTTTGGGGAACCAGAAGGCATCCTTCATATATTTAGAGCACCAGAGGGCATCCTTCATATGTTTGGAGCACCAGAGGGCATATTTCATATGTTTGGAGCACCAGAGGGCGTCTTTCATATGTTTGGAGCACCAGAGGGCGTCTTTCATATGTTTGGAGCACCAGAGGGCGTCCTTCATATGTTTGGGGAACCAGAAGGCTTCCTTCGTATATTTGGAGAACTCGGGGGCGTCCTTCATGTGTTTGGGTCACTTACATAACTGGCAGTGTTTTCCATAGTTTTTTTTCCCTGCCATATGAAAACAAGACTTTGCTGAAAAATTACACACAAAAAGTTAATGCCTGGTAAGCAAAACTATTTTTAAGGTAGAAACGTATCTGTATAACACTATCACGTGTCTTTACATGGTGTTGCATTTAGCAGCATGAAGACTAGAGCTGTTTGATACTGCTGTCACATAATGGCCATCACACATAGAAAGTCGATGCTTCCTGGCTGAATTTGTGTCATATTTTACAGCAGTGTAAAATCACATATTCGAATGACAGTCATCATTTATTTGTCTTGGGGCGCTTTTGTATATAGGAGTAGTACTTGAGAATCTTGTCCCAAACGTTAGCTTTGTTCTTCTCACTGGCGTCTATATAAAAAACTTGTTTCCCCGAGTACAGTTTCTTCGTGAGTTTCTTCGTGTAGAGAACTTTGTCTACTTGGACGTGTTTTATTCCTGCGGCATGAGCGACAAGTCCTGTGATGTAGACGTCCTCCAGCCAAAGGAAGGGAGTGTGAGAAATGTAGGCCAATAGGCGGTCAACGGCGTTGCGGCCCACGATGTACGCAGGACCCAAAACAAAGGGTGGGAAGACCTCCTTCGGGTACTCCTCCTGTAGGAAAGGACATGTGGTTACTATTGTAGCTTTAAATGTTTCCTTCCAGCCTGGCTGGAGTTACTATCGTTTAGGAATTACCGTCTCTCAGAATAGCCAGTTCCATACACAGGAGAAATGGATTTTTTATGAAGATATCTGCGTCAACCCAGAGCGGGAGGGCAAGAGAAATTATTCACAGGAATCAGAGAAATAAAAAAAATGATGGCGCCCTCTTCACAATTGTCTAAACTGAATACAATGAATGCAAGGAGCATTCTGAGGGAGGAAAGAACGGGAAGATGTTTTCATAGCTGGACCAAGAATGCCCGCCACCACCCTCCTCCCCTGCCACCACATTCGTAATGACATACATATTTTATTCATTTTAGTGTGTATATCAGTTTTTATGTTATTTATATTGTTTATTATGTCATATTAGATGAATTGTGATAGATAAATAAGCTGTCGAGTTGATAATAGACTCACAGTGAAGTATTATTTTGTCATGCCTCCTGACAGCAGGAACGGATTAATTGTATTTCCATTATTTCTTATGGGAAATATTGATTCGATTTTCAAACATTTCGAATTTAGTACAAGCTCCTGGAACGGATTATGTTCGATTTCCGAGGGTCCACTGTACATACATCTTCTCTCACCCATGCCCAGACATACTAGCCAACACTGTAAATGCTGAATTGCAGAAAATATCTACCTGTATGATTAACAAACTTACTCCCAATATTGATAAAACCTATTTCATTCAGTTTGGAAACAGAGCTACAAATGTTCCAATTAACATAATGATAAATGGGTCCTTTGTCACAAAACTCAGAGGGAAAATTCTTAGGAATCCATCTTGACAGTGGCCTCAAATTTCACACACATATACAACAAATTTCCAAGATAGTATTACTATGGTCTTGGAGACCGTAGTAATACTATCCAATATAAGGTACTATGTTCCACAACCAGCTCTCCTTACCCTGTATCACTCACTCATTTACCCTTACCTCACCTATGGAATCTGCGCATGGGGCTCAACATCAATAACTCATCTCAGACCATTAATAACAACAAAAGGCAGCAGTTAGAATGATAAATTCACACTCCAGACAACATACTCCACCAATATTCAAAAATCTAAACTTACCATACAAGACATCCATACTTTTTACTGCACCTATTACATACATACAACACACTATGC
Organism: Cherax destructor; assembly: GCA_009830355.1. NCBI lineage: Eukaryota > Metazoa > Arthropoda > Malacostraca > Decapoda > Parastacidae > Cherax > Cherax destructor. The sequence goes on along the minus strand of WNWK01021881.1, from coordinate 10,220 downwards.
AAATATTAACCCACCACTCAAACTTCTCCTTACCAATTTTAACAGGACACATGACCATAACAGAGCACTCCTCGATGTTCCCCAAGTCCATCTAACACTATGTAAAAACTCAATGCATATAAAAGGCACGAAAATTTGGAATTCATTACCTGTCATTGCCAAAGAAACCCTGCCTGTACCCCAATTCAAAACGATGCTAAAAAACCACCTTCTCACCCAAACCTAAATGCACAATATCAAACATTCCCAACAAAGTAAAATAATCACTTAAATGTAAAAACCTGATTAATCACTTAAATGTAAAAACCTGTTATGAATAATACATACTAAGCTAACTGTTCCTATTACATTTACATTATAATGACCACATAAACTGTAATTGCAATGCAGCTAATAGTTTTAAATTGTTATCTCACTCAATTAATTGCATTGTTACTATTATTAAATTATTATGTTTAACTTATATTCAAATTATACAACTTAGATACACAATTATACTAATTTTATAAATTATCAACCATAATTTTTTACCATGTAGTCTACTATTACTTAATCTTAAGAATGCCCGCAATGCACAGCATATTAGGGGCTTTTGGCATATACACCTCATTTATACCTATGTATCATTGTATCATGTCTAACTATATATCATTGTACCATGTCTAAATAAACTATTATTATTATTATCATTATAATGCTCTGCATATAAGGGGCTTTTGGCATGTACACCCCATTTTTCTTTTTCAACTATATGTACATCTTTGTATCATGTAACAATAAATTATTATTATTATTAATGATGGTGACATTTGATGAGGGTACACTGCCTTCGCTTTATTTGTTTTCACTGTTACACAAACATGTCTGTCTGGCTAGCGCTCTCCCTCCGGCTGTGGCTAGCGCTCTCCCTCCGGCTGTGGCTAGCGCTCTCCCTCCGGCTGTGGCTAGCGCTCTCCCTCCGGCTGTGGCTAGCGCTCTCCCTCCGGCTGTGGCTAGCGCCTCCTCCGGCTGTGGCTAGCGCTCTCCCTCCGGCTGTGGCTAGCGCTCTCGTTGCCTCCGGCTGTGGCTAGCGCTCTCCCTCCGGCTGTGGCTAGCGCTCTCCCTCCGGCTGTGGCTAGCGCTCTCCCTCCGGCTGTGGCTAGCGCTCTCCCTCCGGCTGTGGCTAGCGCTCTCCCTCCGGCTGTGGCTAGCGCTCTCCCTCCGGCTGTGGCTAGCGCTCTCCCTCCGGCTGTGGCTAGCGCTCTCCCTCCGGCTGTGGCTAGCGCTCTCCCTCCGGCTGTGGCTAGCGCTCTCCCTCCGGCTGTGGCTAGCGCTCTCCCTCCCGGCTGTGGCTAGCGCTCTCCCTCCGGCTGTGGCTAGCGCTCTCCCTCCGGCTGTGGCTAGCGCTCTCCCTCCGGCTGTGGCTAGCGCTCTCCCTCCGGCTGTGGCTAGCGCTCTCCCTCCGGCTGTGGCTAGCGCTCTCCCTCCGTCTGTGGCTAGCGCTCTCCCTCCCGGCTGTGGCTAGCGCTCTCCCTCCGGCTGTGGCTAGCGCTCTCCCTCCGGCTGTGGCTAGCGCTCTCCCTCCGGCTGTGGCTAGCGCTCTCCCTCCGGCTGTGGCTAGCGCTCTCCCTCCGGCTGTGGCCTGGCGCTCTCCGGCTGGCAGCGCTCCTCGGCTGTGGCTAGCGCTCTCCCTCCGGCTGTGGCTAGCGCTCTCCTCCGTCTGTGGCTGCGCTCTCCGTCTGTGGCTAGCGCTCTCCCTCCGTCTGTGGCTAGCGCTCTCCCTCCGTCTGTGGCTAGCGCTCTCCCTCCGTCTGTGGCTAGCGCTCTCCCTCCGTCTGTGGCTAGCGCTCTCCCTCCGTCTGTGGCTAGCGCTCTGTCTATTTGTCTCAATCTTTCTGTCTGCTTGTCTCTCTTGTCTCAGAGTTGCTAATGAACCAACTGGTATTACACACGATCACTATCTACAAGCACAGTATAGCACTATCTGGATTTTTTTTGGTTATCCTAGGTATAATTGTATTTACATACGTGTTTCTGTGAGATAGACAGAGATAGATACAGACAGACAGAGATAGAAACAGCCAATCAGCTAGCCAGGTGGCCAGCCAGCCTGACGAACATGGATTACACGTTCCAGAATTGTTTCTTTCTATTTAGAGCATAGGTTATAGGACATTCTGGCAGGATGACACTACCTGTGGTACCAAAATTGGAAGGGTGTTGCAGTGGGCAGTGGAGAACAACATGACGTTCAATGGTGATAAGTTTCAGCTGCTTAGATATGGAAAGAATGAAGAACTCAAAAGGAACACTATACGTATACAAAACTCGAGGGTCACCAAATAGAATGAAAGGAACACAAAGGACTTGGGAATAATTATGTCTGCTGATCTTTCTTTTAAAGATCATAACAAGACAAAGATCACAACAGCCAGGAAGATGACGGGGTGGGTATTGAGAACTTTCAAAACAAGGGAAATAATGCCAATGGTGACACTCCTCAAATCGCTAGTGCTCCCTCACTTAGAATATTGCTCAGTGCTGACGGCCCCATTCGAAGGAGAAATATCAGAGCTGGAACAAATACAGAGATCGTTTACAGCTTACATTGAGCCAGTGAAACATCTAAATTATTGGGAATGCCTTTAAGTCTTGAACATGTACTCACTGGAGCGGAGGAGAGAGATACATGATAATATATACGTACCTGGAAAATACTCGAGGGCCTGGTCCCAAATCTGCACACTGCCATAACATACTGGATTAAGAGATATGGGAGGAAGTGTAAAATAAACCCAGTGAGGAGCACGGATGCAGTGGGGACAATAAGGGAGCACTGTATCAACATCCGGGGTCCCAGACTATTCAACATCTTACCAGAAGATATCCGAAACACGACTGGAACAAGTGTAGAAGCCTTCAAGAGGAAACTTGACAAGTATCTTCACCAGGTGCCAGATCAACCAGTCTGTGACGGATATGTGGGGCAGCAGGCCTCCAGCAGCAACAGCCTGGCCCATGGCTGTGCTCAGAGTAGAGAAACTCAAAACTCTTCAAAGGTATATCAAAGGTATGGGTAATTATTGTTAGGCTAAGTAAATGATATAATAATAATTATAATAATAGACTGCTTCGAAAGGCCGTCACTAGATGGCAGTGAATACCACAACAATGCGGGAGAGGTTTTGGCTGCCTCCACTTGTCACAATGACATTTTATTCATTCTAGAGTATACATCAGGTTTCTATGTTATTTATATTGTTTATTATGCCATAATAGATGAATTGTGATACATAAATAAGCCGTATAGATGATATTAGCGAAATATTGAAGTATCTTGTCTGCCTCCTGTGAGCCGGAACGAATTAATTGCATTTCAATTAATTTAATACTACATATAGCCCCTCTAAAATCAGGCATCATCACAGACAACACCACAGACCACTATCCGACCTTTCTCATAACTAATCTTGGTAAATTGCCCCTAGATATTACAAAAGTTACCTTCAGACTACATAATGAGTCAGCTGTAAATAACTTTATAACAGCCATGATTAACATTGACTGGCATAATGAGTTAGAAACATATACAGATACTAATGAATGCATCAAGAATTTCCTTAACAAAACCCACCACCTCTATAACAAACATTGCCCTAAAAAAACTAAACAGATCACAGCTAAGAGACTTAACAATCCCTGGCTAACACCCAGCATCCTTAAATCCATTAACAAAAGGCACCAATATGAAAAACAATACAGAAGGGGTCTAATAACCAGAGAACAATCCAAATGCTACTCATCAATCCTTACCAGCCTGATAAGGAGATCAAAAAAATTGTATTATGAGAACAGACTCCAGAACATAAAAGGTGATATGAAAAAGACCTGGAAGACCCTATCTGCAATTCTAGGAAATAATAAGATAGCGAAAAACAACACCATCAAATTATCAAGAGCAGATGAACCCCTACTCTCACCTACTGAGACAGCAAACAGACTTAATGTTTTCTTCTCCACCATAGGAAAGAATCTAGCGAGTAAAATCCCAAGCTCAAACACCCGTCCAACAGACTACCTCACAAACACATACCCTAATACGCTATTCCTAGCTCCTACCAACCCAATTGAAGTCTCGCTCATAATCAACACCCTTAAAAACAAGGCAGGAGACAAACAGCTTACCAACTTTTATGTACAAAAAAGCTTCACAGGTACTGTCACCAATTATAGCAACACTATTCAATAAATCCATTGAAGCCTCTACCTTTCCATCAATTCTCAAAATAGCTAGGGTCACCCCGATCCACAAAGGAGGTGATCAAACAGACCTGAATAATTATAGACCAATTTCTAATTTACCATTGCTTTCTAAAATCTTCGAAAAATTAATTCATAGACAAATCTATTCCTACCTCGTCTCACACAATGTACTCAACCCCTGTCAATTTGGATTCAGGACAAACAAGAGCACAAACGATGCTATTACGCACATGTTGGAGTTAATATATACAGCACTTGAGAAAAAAGAAGTCCCACTGGGAATCTTCATTGATCTACGCAAAGCTTTTGATACAGTCGACCATGATTTACTGCTCACAAAATTAGCACACTATGGTATAAGGGGGCACCCACTCAACTACCTAAAGTCATACCTCACCAACAGAAGCCAATACGTGTACACAAATGGAGTGAACTCTTCCACACAACAAATTACAGTCGGAGTCCCTCAAGGAAGTGTCCTGGGGCCACTCCTATTCCTCATTTACATAAATGACCTACCGAATGCATCACAACTACTCAAACCCATTTTATTTGCAGATGACACAACATATGTCTTCTCTCACCCAAATCCAGTTATACTGGCCAACACTGTAAATGCCGAATTACAGAAAATATCAACATGGATGACGGCTAACAAGCTTACTCTCAATACTGACAAGACCTACTTCATACAGTTTGGAAGCAAAGCCACAAATGTTCCACTTAACATAACACTTAATGGTACACCCATCACAAGACTCACAGAGGGAAAATTCCTAGGAATCCACCTTGACAGTAGCCTTAAATTCCAAACACATATACAACAAATTTCCAAGAAAATCTCGAAGACAGTAGGCATATTATCAAAGATACGCTATTATGTACCTCAATCAGCTCTCCTTGCACTATATCATTCACTTATCTACCCATATCTCACCTATGGAATCTGTGCATGGGGATCAACAACGTTAAATCACCTTAGACCACTCATAACACAACAAAAGGCCGCAGTCAGAATGATAACAAATTCCCACTCTAGACAGCATACTCCACCAATATTCAAAAGTCTCAAACTACTCACCGTAAAGAACATTCATACTTACTCTTGTGCCTACTACATATATAAAACTTTACACTCTAATATAAACCCTCTGCTCAAAACTCTCCTCACCAACTTTAATAGGACCCATGACCACAACACAAGACACAGATCACTTTTTGATATACCCCGTGTTCATATCAACCTATGTAAAAATTCTATGCACATAAAGGGCCCCAGAATCTGGAATTCATTACAAGTAAATATTAAGATAATCTTGTCTGAAAATCAATTTAAGACTCAACTCAAAAACCACCTACTCACCCAAAACTAAATGATCATACTATAAACTACTTTGAAAAATGCTCATTGTTACTTTCCTATACGAGAATCTCAATTTTTAATAATATGTTACTATTATGTTACCCCCTACTCATATTATAAGTTAATGTCAAAAATGCTCAATGTTATTTTCCTTAACCCTTTGACTGTCGCAACCCTCAATCCTGAGTGCCATTCTGTTGTCGCAAAATATTCGAAAAAAAAAAAAATTATTTTTTCTTATCAAATTGTTAAGATTATTTTTCTGATTGTTTTTATCCTAAAAACAGATTTTTGCCATCAATACTTACCGAGATATGGAGGTGTAAAGTTGGCAGAAATTGATCTGCGTACGGCAACAGCGGCGACTGCCGCTCACTCGGTATACTTTTGTTTACTTCCATTCGTAGAGTTCTTGTTTTTTTCACTATTTTCTTTTTTTACGTAACTTATGTGGTCTGTTAGACCAAGGTAAGGTGCAATGTTTATATATACACTCGTTGTATGCAACACTATACTAGTATAAACATTAGTATCTTTATATTGTTTACAAAACTTGTTTACACAAACAAACAATAAAAAAAATGTTCATTACTATTGTTCTATAATATATATACATATGTACACTCACTGAACACTTTCCTAGAACTCCTGCAGCTTGTGGAACTCTTTGAAACATGGGTATATGCACAGTGGTACTTTACACTCCTCACACATAAAACGAGTCTCTGCGTTTTGGTGGGCGTTTTGTGGAATGTTTACAGACAAAACACCTTCTGAGCATTTTTCTTGAGAGTAGTAGGAGGCAGTAGTATGGGATAGTGATCACCAGGCCTCATACGAGAGGGCATGTGTTGATAATTTCGTGGGCGCTGGTCTATTGCAGGTGTTGTTCCTTGGTACTTGAATATTATTTGTCTGATGACTGACACACAAAATTCACCATATTTGGGCTTGTTGTTGGTCTTCAACTTGTAAATGTTATAAGCATTCAGCATGGAAATGTCAAGAAGATGGAAAAAGAGTTTTATGTACCACTTATAACTCTTGCGGACACAATCAGCAAATCCAATCTGCATGTCACATTTGTCCACTAAGCGCATATTGAGGTTGTAGTCCATCACAGCTGCAGGCTTTAGAATGGGTTCATTGGTCTCTCTATTCTGCTTGCCAGTGTCTACCATTTCATGTCTGTGAACTGATGTCAACAATGTGACATCACGTTTGTCTTGCCACCGAAATGCCATGATGTCATTGGCAGCAAACACCTGCACTTCACCTCTACGAGTGCCAGCGTCGAACCTAGGCATATGTTTACGATTTGCACGCACTGTGCCACACACGTCTGTCATGTTCACTCGCAAGAAATCACTGAGTAAAGGGCTTGTGTACCAGTTATCAGTATATAATATATGCCCTTACCAAGATATGGTTCCATCATTGTTCTAACCACATCACCAGAGATACCCAGTAACTTCCTGGTATCTTGCAATGTATTACTGCCAGTGTACACAATTATATCCAAAACCAGACCACTTTTGCAATCACACAGTACAAATAACTTTATACCAAAGCGTTTCCTCTTGCTTGGTATATACTGCTTGAACGACAGTCTGCCTTTGAACAAAATCAAAGACTCATCAATAACAAGCTTCCTGAAGGGATAAAAATACATACAGCACTTTTGTTTCATGTACATGAACACATTCCTGATCTTATATAACCTGTCGTTTCTGTCAGGCCTGGTTTTATCAGAAAAGTGAAGCATACGCAACAGTATCAAAAAACGATTCACTGGTATAATATCACTAAAACCTGGGGTTGAAATCAGGCGTTCTGTCGACCAGTATGTGTTGACAGTGTGCTTATAAACATGTGGCATAAGCATTATTGTGGCAAAGAACAAGTACATCTCTGCCACAGTTGTGTCCTTCCACTGGTGTAGCCGTGACCTTGGTGAAAGTATTGTGTTTGCCATGGTGTACTCATAGTATGTGTTGCTTTCCCTGACAATGTCCATCAGGGGTTCATCGAAGAATAACTGAAAGCATTCTAGTTCAGTAGCATTGTTCCCAAGTGTACACAATGGCCGTATTCCACTTTGTGCTTCATCAAAGTCATGGGGATTGGGAACAAAATTGTCACCTTGCTGCCAATCCCAGATGCGGTCTGCTGGTGGGTATTGGATATTGACAGGTGGTTGTGGTTGTGCTGGTTGTGGTTGTGCAGGTTGTGGTTGTGCAGGTTGTGGGAGTGTGGGGGTGGTTGAGAGTGGTTGTTGGTGTGCTGAGTTAGCAGCGTGGCCCGCTCCTGGTGCCACATGACTCGTGCCACCACCACCACCACTACCACCTGCTACCCCACGCACATTACGCATCCCCATTGTCACAATATCATCATCTTCACTATCAATTCGTGGTGTAGGGCCAAGAGATGTACTCCGAGATTTACTCCTTTTCCTTGGAATAGCATATGGCACACTACCAGAACGCATGTTGCGTCGTACATACTGCCGCTTCACTGGAGAATACTCTCCCTCACTGTCACCACTAGAACTGCTTTCAATAACTTTGAAATCACTGTCATCATCACTTACACTGCTCACATCAGAGTCATGTACACGGTGAAATAGTTTCCTCTTTCGTCCTGGAACAGGTGAACGTGAATGAGACGGCCCAGCACCAGATGTGGAAGGCTGTGGGTCATCTGGGTTTTCATCACTAATTACGTTATCCTGGGCACTGCTTTCGGTAATACCATCTTGAAAACCATGGAATTCACATTCACTGGCACTTCCATCACTGTTTGAACTATCACTTGGGAAGAGAAGGCCTCCAATTCGCCGGGGAGTGAGGTACTTCTTACCGCGAGGCATGGTGAAAAATGACTACAAACATGGCGCTCCCACAATGCACCACTGGGTCCCCAATTTTTTACATACTGCGCACACCCACCACGCAGACCCATTCTCTCACATGTAGGCCTACCAGCTTTCTCCCGCTTCATTTGAAGCCGCTAGAATTTAGGCGTATAGATACGTCCGAAACAGTGGCTCGTAAGACGTATATATACGACCGAAACAGTCAAAGGGTTAAGATAATCTCAATTCCATATTATCATTCAAGAATCTTAACACCTATAACAATCTAATATCTAATATCATTATATAATAATTTAAACAGTAAAATTTCATCATATTGTAATTTTGAAAATAATTTTTAACTAGAATAAACTCAATAAATTTCTCTAATATTAAGTACATAGTTTTTAAGGACTAGAATAAGCTGCCCCTAATGCCATGGCATGTCAGTGGCTCTCCTTGCACTCAATTTACATTGTAACTACCGATACCCATGTAATCTGCAATGAAATAAAATTTGTTTGTTTGTTTGTTTGTTTGTTAAATGAGGAAAATTGATTCTACAAACAAGCAAATCGAGATGTGAGCAAGGTCACGGAATGGATTAAACTCTTAACTGGAGGTTCCACTGTCCTCTATATCTAGCTCCAACTAATTCTATTGAAGTTTCACTCACCATTAAATCACAAAAAAACACACCAGTAGATCTAAATAACTTGCCAACATTCACATATAAAAAAGCTGCTCATGTGCTGTCACCCATTATTGCAACACTGTTTAACAAATCTGTAGTCCTCAACCTTCCCATCCATACTCAAGACAGCAAGGGTTACCCCGATCCTCAAAGGAGGTGATCCAACTGAACTAAACAACTATAGACCTACAGTAGACTGTTATAATACACGGTTTTATTTGGTACGTTTTCGTTATTGGGCTATTGAAAAATTGCAGCACAATTTTATACAACACTTCATAAAATTAATTTAACACGGTTGAGTTTGCGGGAGGGAAAAAAATCTGGAGCATCGCCTGTTGGATACTTCCCCAACTCAGGCCTCGGCCTGGCTGTGAGTTAGACCATTGAGTCAACGGGGGATTGAATTTAGATCTTTTAATTGCCATATCTTGTATCAGCCAAGCAATCATGGCCTTCTGTAGTTAATTCTTTCACTGGTTTTCCCATGCTTGAGAGTCAGGTTCAGGAAATTGTTTAGCTGGCAAGGAGACAAATCACTATTCAATATCCCTCATGTCCATCTCTCCCTATGCAAAAATGCTATGCACATAAAGGGCCCGAAGATCTGGAATTCATTGCCAGAACACACTAAAGAATCCCTGTCTGCAAATCAGTTTAAGGCCCTACTAAGAAATCACCTCAACACCCAAAATTAACCAGACAAACCATACCTAATACCTACCAGTTACTCAAAAGCTACTCATTGTGCTGAGGATTGCTCAACCACTTACCCACTACTTCAAAATTAGAATGTCTAAATTTCATTTTATAAGTACGTAGTAGGTTGGTAGACAGCAACCATTCGAGGTGGTACTACCGTTCTACAAAGTGAGTGTAAAAAGGAAGCCTGCATTTGTTTTACATGATGGTAGAATTGCTGGTGTCTTTTTTCTGTCTCAAACATGCAAGATTTCAGGTACGTCTTGCTACTTCTACTTACACTTAGGTCACACTACACATACATGTACATGTTCATGTATACACACTCATCTGAGTTTTTTCTTTGATTTTATCTTAATAGT